>JAYMTP010002274.1:0-20356 GCA_036897365.1 Geranium brycei
CGCCGCCCCGCGCTCGTGCTCCGCGAGGAGCTCCCGGAGCCTCCCCTCCGCCGGCGGCGCCGCCTCGTCGCCGTCGAGGTCGCTGAGCACGGAATCACCGTCGTCTTCGCCGGGACTCGCCATCGGAATCGAAGAAATCAAGATCAATGACCTGCACATTCAAAATCACAACCATTCCGATTTCATTCCATTCCATTCAAATCAAATCGTTTGATCCCAATTAAATAAAACCCAGATAGAATCGAACCAGAGGATTCACAGAAACCCTAGAATTGAGTTGACACGAGAAGATCGCAACGAAGGAGAGAGTGATGGGTTTTGCCTGTTCGGGAGGGGAGAGAAATGCGAGTCGATTCTCAGAGAAAACGATGGAAAATCGAGAATGGTTTGAGGAATCGATGTGGGTATTGTGAAATTTGGGAGCTTTGTGAAGAAGAAATGGAGATGGTACCTGGAGAAGAGCGAAGAAGACGACAATGGAGGGAGCGGTAACAGAACAGTCTCTGTGACTGAGAGTGAGAGTGAGAGTGGCACTATTTATTTTATATTATAGTTGACAAATTTTCATTAATTAAAAATATTTTCAATTCAATTTAGGAATCACAAAATTTTAAAATATACTGTATATTAAAAAAATTATTTCATTAAAAATAATAAATATTGATATCTAATTATCCAGAGTTATTATTTAATTTTGATTTAATAATGAAAAATATTTGTTATGCATCATAAATCTCATCTTATGACAATTTTATGGTATGATTATTTTTCATATTTATATTTTACACGTAAAAATATGATACGTAATAATTTATACTAATTAATAATTTTTTATGTTTTAATAGTTTGCTGTCATGTAATGTTTGCTTATTTTTTATTTTATGAATAAAACTAAACATGTTTAGCATATATTTGGTTAGTTTCATAATATAAAAAAAATGTGAGCTGATGATCCGATATATATTATAATTTTTTTATTATTGTATGTACAAATAGGTTAATAATTCCTGAAATAATTAATTATAATTATCTAACTATTTAATGGTAATGCAGTTGAGCTGAGATCACTTCATAAGCCCAAATAATACTGAATAGCCCACATTCATGGCCTAATAAGGATTATCTGGTTTTGGGCCAAGATGGTGAGCCCAATTCGAAAGTCAAATCATATAATGAGAATATGGAAGTTACTCAAGTGTGTTTATTAGAATTTGGCTCAAAGACCAATTATAGTGTCCCTACATAAGACCCATCCTCATATTATATTATTATGATAACAGGTATGAACAAGAATAAAATAAAATAATTTTTTTAAAAAAAGAATAAAATAAAATTATTTAGTTCTTATAGTCAAATATAATTATAGATGATTTTGATTTGACTCTTTCTAGCTAACCCATCTATATTTTATATAATTTATAACAATCATGCATTAACTGCAATTAATTCTATAATAAGATCTGATCTATTATCCGTTCTCAATTTTTAAAATATAATTTTGTTTGATTATCGGATCTCTATCGTTTATGATATAATAATATGCATTTTTATTTTATAAAATCAGCTATGTTAAAATTTCACCAATTTTAATAAAAAAAGCATATTTGAAATAAATATTATAATTTTCATTCTTTGTTCCATCTTATTGAAATATCGTATCACATCAAGTTCTACAAATTTTGTCATTTGTGTCATCAAGCTCACCTTGATACTTGTCACACACATTGACTTCATTAACCAAAAACCTACGAAGTCAATGAAATTAATTTTTTTAAATTTGGGTTAATTATTCTCCTAAACAAAATCCAAACCCTATCACTAATCAAACATCAAATCCAATGATAAAGAAACCATATTTAATAGAAGATTGACATGTATCATTACTCTCTTACATTCACTCAAACAAAACCACCAAAAATCATTTTTAAAGAAGACCCATTTGAGCAATAATGGTGAAGAACCCAATCTCTCACTCAAAATCTCATCTTCTTCCTCTGAAACCCATTTCTCAGAGCTTCCATCACCATCAACAATGATGGTCCTGTAGTGGGTGAACCCTAAGCCCCCAATTTCCTTACAATTGATTGTTTCAACTGTTTATAGGTAAGGATAAGGTAATTGTCCTGTTGACTTTAATTTTGCTGATTTTACTTCAAATTTGGATTTGCACTATTAATTGTTTATTTTTAGGGAATTCATGGAATTGGGTCAGAGAATTAGGTTTTGTGGTTGACTAGGGTTATCACTTTTCTTGAATGTGTACACACACGTTTCTTAATGATAATCTATAATATGATTATGTCTTAGAATTTGCTTACATTTGTTTAATCATTGAAACTGAAGTGAGGTTTGGCTTTTTGTTGAGAGTTTCTTGTACCCATTTGTGATTTTTGTCTAGATTTTAGAGGTATGGTTTGTTGTACAAGTAAATGATTTTGTACAGTGTTCTAAAAATGTTAGGTGCTAGTCGGGCGAATATGGCTTTACAGGAATAATCGGAAATTATTCGGAGGATTAATAAGGGATTAATCGAACTGGTTGGGGATTTTTAGTACTCTGCTTCTATATGATCTTGGTCTCTTGAACCAGTCTAAGGGTTTAATCAAGAATTAATCTAGATAATTAACTAATCGGAGGTACTAATGGAGAATTAATCCAATTAATTAACTAATCAGAGATTAATAAGGTATTATTCAGAATAGTATGAGATTTTTAAAACACTAGTTCTGTATAGTCTTGCTGCCATGAACAAGTCTAAGGGACTAATCAGGAATTGATCCGATTCATCAACTGATCGGGAATTAATCCGACTAATTAACTAATCAGAGGTTAATAAAGGGTTAATCGGAGATTTTTAAAACATGACTTCTGTATAGTCTTGGTCTCTTGAACCAGTCTTTAACTACTAGCCTTTTTTTTTCATTTTCACACACTTCTCCTATAAGAACTTTCCTGCATTTTCTTGCATTACTTTTCAACCCATATTTAATGATGGCTTGTCAAACTTATCAGTTTTCACATTTTCTAAGCAATTTCCTCACATTTAATGGATGGAACTTCAATCCTGATAAATTGGCCATATGTGTATATTTTTGCTATATATATATACATACATACATACAACAACCCTTTCTCTGATTTTAGTGTTATCCGTCCCTCATCTGCAGCAACCTTATCGTTTAGGAGTTAATTCGTTCATTTTTTGGCTGTGAATTCTCGTGTTTCTGAAATGGGAGGAAAATGTTCGAAGAGGAGAAACTTGTCTTCTTCTTGGAACCATCGGTACGATGCTTCGCCTTACCAGCCGCCGAATGGGTACTACACGCCTCAGCATCACATGGCCGCCGCGCCTTCAGCTTCTTACAGTTACGGGTCTTATACACCGCAGCCACAGAGGGAAATCGGTATGAAGTATTCGAGGATAGACGATAACTACGCAACCTTGGATCAGGTTAGAACTTTTATATTATGCAGTGTGTTTGGGTTTGCTCTATTTTTATGATTTACTCTATCTTTAAGCGTATAAATTTGGTTTGAACAATATTGTCTTTGAACTTTGAAGTAGTCAAGTATTTGGCAGCAACTTTAGTATAAAGGTTAGTTGCAGAACCTTGCCATGAAATATCAAAATTTTGCATCGTTTGTACAAATCCGTTGAAACAGACGGAAAAATGAGTCGTGTCCGGGTCATGTGATTTCCAAATTTATAAAAATGTTAAGAATAATTTTTATAGATTTTTTACATGTACTTTGATGATACTTATCTTTTACTTTTTTACATGTATTATTATTTATTTTTAAATTTAAGGGTATTTTCATTTTTCAATCAATATAATGGTATTATTCACGGCGCAAAAATAAAGATAAGTTCACGACAAGTTGTTGCGATTAACGAAGTATATGACAACTCTCTCAAAAGCAGTATCCTAAAATTCCCGACTTATCCGATTAGTCCTCTATAATTTTCGATTCATCCTTCAATCTGATTTATTTTTCGATTAGTCTCCAAAAGGCCCTCTCCACCTGACTAGCACCTAACATTTTTTAAAACACTGCTCAAAAGTGGAATACTACACCGCCGGTTTTTGCAATTATCCCTCAGCATAGTTATGGATTTTGTAGCACATTGGATTCATGCTTTAACTTTACGGAATCAAGAAGTGGAAACAGATTACCTAGTATCGAGCACAAGAACAATGAAAATCATAAGATATTGTTGTTCACGAGCGGATTGCTTACAAAAATGTAGGTTACTTCTGCTCTGGCGCACGCTGGTCTAGAGTCTTCGAACCTCATCGTTGGCATCGACTTCACAAAGAGTAATGAGTGGACAGGTTCGCTTCCATCTCTGCGCTTCAAAACTCTATAAATCACTTTTGTGCAATGTGATTAACTTAGAAAAAAATCAGGTGCAAGATCGTACAACAGGCGGAGCTTGCATCACATAGGGAACACTCAAAACCCGTATGAACAAGCGATAGCGATCATTGGGAAGACTCTGTCGAGTTTCGACGAGGATAATTTAATTCCCTGTTTCGGGTTTGGAGACGGTAACTTAATTTGGATACAAATATGTTTATCTTGAATTAGTGTATCGATATTGAAGATTTTTTCTTCTTCTCGTGATATCAATGCAGCCTCGACGCACGACCAGGAGGTGTTCGGGTTTTGCCCGGATGAGGAGCCCTGTGACGGATTTGAGGAAGCGCTGAGACAGTACAGAAAGATCGTTCCAAACCTCCAACTCGCAGGTTTTGATTTAGTCTATAATTTCAACATTTCTTTTTCATATGGGATGATTATTAATTACAACATCAAAACAGATGAAAAACGTTAGTTTCGGGTATTTTTATTTTCTAAATTTTTTTTCCGATTACATAATTCTTACAACACTGCATGTGACACCAAATTTTTCCCAAACGTACCGTAAATACTACATTGCTAGTATTTTGCGATTTATCGATTTTCGTTTTCTGATGTTAGGGCCTACGTCTTTTGCACCCGTAATTGAAATGGGCATGACTATCGTTGAAGAAAGTGGCGGGCAGTACCATGTCCTGCTGATCATCGCCGATGGCCAGGTAATTCATTTTCAACGAATCGTTGTTTCATTTCAAGTATTTTACGTTTGCAATAAATCATCGATGAGAACTTGTCGCTTGAAAATATCCCATCAGGTGACGAGAAGTGTTGATACACAAAATGGCAGGCTTAGCTCACAAGAGCAAAAGACGATTGATGCTATTGTGAGAGCAAGGTATATATTTTCATAATTTACTAAGCTGTGAGTGAAGTGACAGAGATCTTATATGATAAGCACGAGGTTGCTGGTTTTAATCCTCGGACCGACAATATTGCTGATTAATTATTACCGATTGAAATACGATTGTGTGAATATGCAGTGCATATCCCTTGTCAATAATTCTGGTCGGAGTAGGAGACGGTCCATGGGACATGATGAGGCAATTTGACGATAACATCCCTTCTCGAGCATTTGACAATTTTCAGGTAATCTAACATCGGTCAGCAATTTGAATAACTTTCCCCAGTGTTTTAATAAACCCTAGGCACTAGTCAGGCAGAGAAGGCCTTATAGGGAATTAATTGAGAAATAAATCGGATTGAAGGATTAATCGGGAATTATAGATGATTAGTAGGGGACTAATCGATGATTAATCGAATAAGTCGGGGATTTTTAGAACACTGCTTTTTTCATTTTCACATCTCCGAGTATATGCTTATTCACTCGTTACTCTTTTTTCTTGCTAGTTTGTGAACTTCACTGAAATCATGTCAAAGAACATCGATCCGAGCAGAAAGCAGACTGAGTTCGCTCTCGCGGCATTGATGGAGATCCCATCTCAGTACAAAGCCACCATCGAGCTTGGCCTATTAGGGTAACGACTAACAATCCAATCTCGACACTATTTTTTCGTTCACTATCTTTCGTTGCTCATAGAATTTATTTTCCACCAGTCGCCAAACGGGGAATTCTCCACAGAGGGTGTCTCTTCCGCCTCCTATCTATGGCGCCGCTTCTTTCAACAACCGGCAAAAAACTCCTTCCCGAGCAACCAGTTTTCAGCAGAGCGCTCCTCCCGCTACTGAATATGAACCATCCTTCAACGCTCCTTCCTCTTCGAGGTCCACGCATGATAATCAGGTCAGTAACAACTCTCTCTTATGAACACATTACTCGCTTTTACTTATTGGTTTAAGAGATAATTGCAAAAACTGGCAGTGTTTTTCAAAGAAATTTATATTTATCATTTATGAATTACACGTATATATGTTTTTACCGATTAATTTATATTTCAGAGGCAATTATTACCATTTTTTCAAAACAAATGGAGGTCGCCTGACTTCGTGACCCATTTTCTATGTGTTTTGACGGAGTTTGATAAACAGGTTTGCCCGATTTGCCTCGCCAACCCGAAGAACATGGCCTTCGGTTGTGGGCATCAGGTAAAAAACATTTAACTCTCTTGACATTATCAGAGTTCTAAACAACGCTAGGCGCTAGTCGGGAGTAGAGGGCCTTACGGAGACTAATTGGGGATTAACCGAAATATAAATTGGATTGAAGGATTAATCGAGAATTACAGAGGATCACTTGTGGACTAATCGAACAATAGTCAAAGATTTTTAGAACGCGGATGATAATTAGAAGAGGAAAGTGTTCGCATAAGTTTTTTTTCCTAATTTTTTTATCTCTTTTATCATTTTAGACTTGTTATGACTGCGGAGAAGACCTGCATTCATGCCCGATGTGTCGGGATATAATCCAAACTCGAATAAGGCTCTACTAGCGCTTCTTCGGAACCTCTTGCTAATTCTCGCCTCGCTCGTGTACATAATTAAGAAAAAAGCTCCATCGATATTAATGTGATGGGACGGGGAAGGTATGTCGAGAATGTACATAACTCGCGAGTCGTGTAGATTAGGTTTTCATCGTTCTCGTGTGGCGACCGGCGTCTGGTGGCCAGAGTTCGAGTCATTGTAACGTTTTGAGAGCGGAGAATAAAGAATGAGACTTGCGAGTGAAGCAATGACGTTAGAGTTGGATGTCCTTGAGATGTTTTTTTATTCTTTTCATTTTGTAGTTTTTGACATTTCATTATATGTTGGATTGTTTAGTTAATTGTACTTTTTTTTTTCTTCATTTGTTGTGTACATGGATCGCTTATTTTTTTTATATTTTGAATAAAACTAATAAAAGTTGAATATTTTGCAGAACTCTTCAGCAATTTCTTTGTTTGAATTTATTGTGTTTGATTGTCGTTTTCTTTTAAATTAGCTTTCGAATGGGAAAGTATCTCCTCTAAAATGATTGACGAATGGGTTGGCTCATTATTTTGTTCTGTTAGAGCCATCATTTTTTTGGGTCTGATTGAGTATTAGAGAGCGACCATGTCCTCTTCCTGAACTGTTTCGTTTAGCCATCTCTATTATATGATATGGCTCGCGTTTAATCTATGTGTTTTTTCAAAAAATAAAAGGAGTGTGGTTCAATAAATCAAGTGATGGACTATGATTTATATTAACAATATTTTTTAAAATTTGTTTTTGCGGGTCCAAAATATGGCAAGAATTTGAATTTTGGTGGCAAGAAAGCGAGCTGATACGCAAGATGCCAAACTTGGGCCTTATGACTGGCCTGGCCCAATTTGAAAATGGGCTCGGTCCATTTAGGGAATAATTTTCGATAAATTTGGACTTATGTATTTCCTGTTTTTCGGCTATTTAAACCTTTAATCTCATGCAAACCTTAAAATTTGATGTCTAAAATATATAAAAATCATTTATATTAATTTCAATTGTGTTTGATGCAATAGTTCTTTTTTCATGGAAGCTTTTAGTAGTTAACTTTTGTAGTTGAAGAATATAAAATGACAAAATAAAAGTGTAATTAAAAAATTCTTTATTGATAGTAATGGTAATTCTACTAAATGGGTATGGAATAACATGATTTTTTAGTTGAAACACTAATTACATTTACGAATTTTTACAGATAAGCCCTTAAATATTTTCTAAAATGCCGGGTAGCTGAAACACTAATTGTAATTACAAACTTTTACAGATAAAGCCCTTAAATATTTTCAAACTTAATCTCGAAAATGTGTCGGCATGAGATTTTTGTCAATGGAAAAGGAAGAAAGTGGGAGGACAAGAAAATGAGGGAAATAAATTGGCTTGCAAGGCAACAAATCCCCTAAAAATAGTGAGTTGTGTCAAAATAATTATTATCATTATCATATCCCTTATTCTTCAAGTAAAACATTGAATTGGGTTCACATATTTACTTGCACACATCGCCATTGCCAAGACTTTTGTGTTGGATCTTTACATTGTTCATAGAGTACCCACAAAACCATGCCTTTGGAGCAGTGACACCAACACAAGCATATCCATAAATGTGTGTGTGTTCTATACTTAGCTTTGCGTGTAGCCAAGAACATTCATCATCATGCCTCTCTTCACATGCCATTTTTCACAAGTGATGGTCATGATGATGAATTAGTAACTGCAAATTAGCTAGATTTGGGCTTTTTGATTTCAGTTTGTTGCTAAATAATTGATATTTTTGTGTATGGTTGGTTGCATAGGGTAGCTTCAATTATGTAGATTGCATATGAATCGAACCCAATAAAGTTTTGGTGCCCTTAATCTGATTTAGGTTTGAGTGATTGTGTCTCGTACCTAATATTTTAAGAAATGTTATACGGACAGAAAAAGTCTTTTCAGGTTGACAAAGAATTAATAGGACTCTTTAGAGAAATCTATATTATTATTTTTTTGTAAACATAACTTGTATTTAATATAAATAGAAGTTTGATTTATACATTTCAGGGAAGATTCAAGAAACGGGTTTTTTTTTATACTCAACGAGTAAAATTTTCAAGAAATGAAGTTGATATGAATAAAATGGGATAAAATATAATATATAAAGATGAGTTTGAAAATGAAAAACAGATATAGAAATTAAAATAAAACAAAAAATACACACAAATAAGTCATAATTCATTCCAATTCTTGCGATAGTCATTATAATCTTTCGCATTTTTTTTTTGCTTTTCAAGATCATACAATCATGAAGAATTAACTGTCTAAAAGACTTGAAAAATAAAAATCTCAAAATATCAATTACTTATAAATTTTACTTTTGAAAATACAGAGACGATCAAATGCTGGAAGTGAATTTTGTTGTATATATAAAATGTGAAAAACCAAAAATTCCAAAACTTTTCTCAACTTTTTCTACTTCAAGTTTTTTAACTACAAAATAAGCAACATGATCAATAATTCCAAAATCTCAACAAAATTTGAGATCATTACAAGGAAAGAGTGAAGAAAATGTAAGACTTGAAGAAAACATATAAACAGTAATCACAAAAATGTAGACTCAAAACCCAAAACATCCTCAACATGGTGAAATTCATTAACCTACCTCTCTCACACTTTCTTTTTCTTTTCAAGATTTCATGAAACTAGAAAGAATGAATGATATAAAAACATGTATAATCAAAATATCAATGAATATTCATTAACTTTATATTTGAAAATAAGATAAGATTAAGAGTTAGGAGCAACTATTTTTCTCTGCATATATAAAATTTGTAAAACAAAATTAAAAAACCTTTCTCACACTTTTCCCGCTTCAAGTTTTACCCCTACAAATCAAGCAACATGACCGATTATTCCAAAATCTTCACAAAATTTGGGATCATTATAAAAGAAAAAAGTAAAAGAAAATGCAAGAGTTGAAAAAAAGCATATGAACAATATGTCACAATCACAAACATAGACTCAAAACCCAAGACAACCTCAAGATGGTGAAATTCAATAACCTTTCTCACACATTTTTTCTTTCTTTTCAAGACCATAAAATCATGAAGAATAAATGATCTAAAGACTTATAAAACTAAAATATCAAACTATTAATTAATTAATATCCAATAATTTTACGTTCGAAAATAAAATGCGATCACATCGTTAGAAGCGACTATTTTTTTGTGTACATATAAAACCTGAAAAACAAAATTCAAGAACATCGGTCAAACTTTTGTTACTTCAAGTCTTGCCCCTACAAAATCAAGCAACATGATCATTATTGGAAAAAGTGAAAGAAAATGGCAAGACTTGAAAAAAAGCATATAAATAAGTCACAAACATAGACTCAACTCATCAAGAAACCAAAACACATTCTCAAGAATATGGTCATGAAGCTCCTCCTATGCCTCTCTTTGTTCTCTCTCACCATAATCACCACCACCCAAGTCACGGCGCTCTCCACCGCCGGCCGGTGGATCGTGGACGGGTCGGGCGGGCGAGTGAAGCTGGCGTGCGTGAATTGGGTGGCCCACCTCGAGGTCATGGTGGCCGAAGGGCTCTCCAAGCAGCCCGTTGACTCCATCTCCAAGAACATATTGAGTCTTGGGTTCAATTGTGTGAGGTTGACTTGGCCAATCTATTTGGTCACCAACGAGTCTCTGGTCAATGTCACCGTGAGGCAGTCCTTTGTTGGCCTGGGCTTGCTCGAGTCACTCTCTGGTCTCCAAGTCAACAACCCCTCCATTGTTGACCTCCCTCTCCTCAAAGCTTTTCAGGTGATTGGTTCTTGGAAATGTGTGATTAGTTCTTGGAAAGTGTAAAGAAAAACCCATTTTTTATTTGAATTTATTAACAAAACCCTGAATTTTTTTGCTAGTGATCTAGATTTTTCAAATTGTCGGATTAATTTTCTGTTAATTTTTTATTTTAAAATTAATTTTCAATTTGTTCTCAGTATACCACCTTTGGTGGGCGCCTAACATTTATTTTAGAAAAGTATTTTTGCTACCAATTATACTAATGTTGGATTTTGTTTTTTTTATTGGTAAGTTTGCGTATCATGATTTGGGCTGATCATTTTGAGTCCGAGATCATTTCCCGTTTTGTTACCGTCATCAATTTATTATCCTATAATTTATGTGAGGAAGAGTGTTAGAGTCTTGCATCTCGTCTCATGACTAATTAATACATATATCAAAATTGTAGTATTTATGAGTTTACATTTTTAGGTGGAAAGAGCCTTAGCTTTGTCATCCATATTTATCATGGGTAACATTTTTTGCGTTTCAATCGGACTTGCATAAGAAAAAACATTACATTCTTAAATATTTTTTTATAGAATATATAAGTATCTTTATTTAAAAGTGACATGATTATAAGTATCTTTATCTAAAAGTGACGTGATTATAAGGAGCATATGTATGTGATTTTCAGGCAGTGGTGTCAAGCCTAGCAAACAACAATGTTATGGTCGTACTTGACAACCATGTCACCAAGCCCGGTTGGTGCTGCAGTACCTTAGACGGAAACGGGTTCTTTGGGGACAAGTACTTCGACCCGGACCTCTGGGTCACCGGCTTGACCCGGATGGCCACCTTGTTCTGTGGGGTTCCCAATGTGGTCGGCATGAGCCTCCGTAACGAGCTCCGGGGCCCTAAACAGAACGTTAACGATTGGTACAAGTACGTGCAAACACGACCTCTCATAGTTTTATTCTAACTGTAACACTTTATATTATATTTAGAGTTGATTTAGTGGTTAAGCGAACATTTTATCTGGTAAAAAGTTGGAAGTTCAAATAGTAGTATGTGCTTGAAGGCATGTGGGTTTGCATTATATGATATGATAGTGTTATATAAATATGTGACTTATCTAATTAATCTTCTATAAATTTTTAATTAATTTTTTAATTTGATTAGTTCTCAGAATGTCTCTCTGCCCGATCAACAACTAAAGTTGATCTTTGATTATACTTAGGTTTGACTTAGTGGTTAAACAAAGATTTTTATCTGTTACGAGCTCGGAAGCTCAAATAGTAGTAAGTATTAGCTTTAAGGCATGTGGGTTATAGATGTTGTTTTCCATACAAAATTTGTGATGTTATATAATAGATATTGTTTTAAAAATATCTGAATTATATTGTCCGATTAATCTTCTGTTAATTTCTTTTAGATTAGTTCTTAGAAGACCTCTTCGTCTTACTAATGTCCAACATTTTTTAGAATACTGATTATAACAAACGGGTGTTGCAGGTATATGCAGAAGGGAGCTGAGGCGGTCCACTCAGCGAACCCAGACGTGCTCGTGATACTCTCAGGCCTCACCTTCGACACAGACCTCTCGTTCGTCAGAAACCGTCCGGTGAACCTGTCGTTCACAGGAAAGCTCGTGTTCGAGATGCACTGGTACGGGTTCTCGAACGCGGACGATTGGAAGACTGGGAACCCTAACGACGTGTGCGGGCGGGTGGGGGCGAGCGTGATGAGGAAGTCAGGGTACCTGTTGGAGCTAGGGTTCCCAATCTTTGTGAGTGAGTTTGGGAAGGACACAAGGGGGACAAATGTGAATGACAATAGGTACATGGATTGCTTCCTTGCCAAGGCAGCTGAGCTTGATTGGGATTGGGCATTGTGGACTTACCCAGGGAGCTTTTATTTGAGAAGTGGTGAGTTTGGTGTCAATGAGGTTTATGCAATAATGGATTGGAATTGGTGTGGTGTGAGGAACTCTACCTTCTTAAGGAGGATTTCCTCAATTCAATCCCCTTTTCAAGGTATGTGTAGTAAAATTAAAATATTTTTTCTTTTTCTTCAATTGTAAATAATCATTTTAATTCATATTAAAATCAGTTTTTATTATTTCTTTCATAAAAAAATATTTTTAATACAAGAGTATTTTCAACTTTTAATACAAACTGAAAGTCAAACGGTACTTTTTTCATTTGTTCTATCGATGTTAGGGTAAAATAATAACAAAAAATTGAGAAATGCTGACTGACCATACCCGACTGACATCGAGTTGGGTATATGCATACCTGATTGACAATTTCGGTTGGGTATAATCATAATTCTTATTGTGTTAATCATATCATCACTTGATAAATATATCAGAATTTTCACACCGATCATTTGATATATTTTTTAAATGTAGGGCCAGGATTGGCCGAAACGGCCCCACACAAGATCATTTTCCACCCACAAACCGGCCTTTGCGTCCTACGTAAGGGCTTCATGGAGCCACTAACACTAGGCCCTTGCACACAATCCGAGCCGTGGAGCTACACTCCTCAAAATACCCTAACAATCAAAGGAACATACTATTGCATCCAAGCCGCGGCCCCCGGGAAGCCCGCGAAGATCGGGATAATATGCTCCGACTCGAGCTCGAAATGGGAAACAATCTCCGACTCGAAGATGCATCTCTCGTCCGTCTTCGGCAACCGGACCAGAATCTGCCTCGACGTCGATCCCGACACCAACAATGTGGTTACTAATCCGTGCAAGTGCTTGAAAAAGGACAACATGTGCGAGGCTTCGAGCCAATGGTTTAAACTTGTTAATAGTACTAGGAGTACTCTTCGGACAACCTCGTACTTGGAGTCACGTGTTAGGGATTCTATTTCGGACATTATGGGCCCACTATGAGAATACTCATATGACTAAATCAACAAATATTTACTTAAGAAATGATATAAGTTATAATTAACATAAAATAGTGATTTATCGAATTATCAACTATGTAATTTCACTTGTTTTAACTTTACGTATCGATATAAGGTGTGTTTAAAAATTATGAGACTGTGGGCACTTAGGGTGCTCTTTCTGATCAGTGGCCAGGTTCCGAGCCATATAGTAATTTAATGTGTTACTTGTGGTTCACAAAGATAACCAAATACAACTCTATCAAGTGCTTAACTTTCCATGTGAACACTAAATATTGGAAATAAGTAAATACCAATGCATATTTGGCAATGTCACCTTCCCATAAGAAAAACAAATGGCAAGTAAATAAAAACATACCCAAATACAAGTACTCTATTGGTAGGAATGTCATATATTTCCGAACCCGCGGTGACTTAATATTTTTGATGTGACGAGATGAGAAATGGAGATCATTAAATCTACACTAAACCCGCCCCATGACTATTCTAGACAGAATATCTCAAAAACAACGAAAATCTAATAAGATCACAAAAGATGAGAATCACTAAACTCATTCATCACGCCGCCATATTAATAATTACATATAATCCAAAATAGTGATTGACAAGTTAGAAATTAAAATGATTAAATATCATCTATTCTGTTTTAATAAATAATACATATGAGTATGTATATTTCATTATTTATTTGTTACAAAACATGTTTTGTCGCGATCTCTCTGAACTCTTCAGATCTCCCCTCTTGTCAGTTGGCTGATATATTTTCGATATCCGAGTTCCACAACCTTAACTTATATAATTCGATTAATACTAGCTAGATTAGTTTTCAAAAACGTAATATAATAAGTGTGTATTTATATATATATACACAGTTACAATACTAGACAATTAATGGAACCTTATAAATAAGTCAATGATTCTGCCAAATCAAATTTGGAAGAAAGCAATGAACCAATGTATCAAATTGGAAAAATCAGTTAAGAATTAATTTGACTATGCAGTGTAACATCTTTTTTTATCTAGGGATTGTAAAAAATTAATAGTGAGTCACATATTGTAATATACTTCGCCCTTGTATTTGTGTAGAATAATCATTTAATATACATGATAAAATTCTTTGCACCTAAAGTTTGAGGGAGGATTAAATTAGGTACCACTTTTTTTTTTATTATTTATTTTTTGCTTCACAGGCTTGTTGCACATTTGATTATATCGTTTTGTGACGTCTACGTTTGATATGTGAAGAATCATGATTGTTCATAGTTAGGTTCAAAACCGAACTGACCAGCTCATCAATTGCAAGAAATTTAAAATAGAAATTGGTTTGGGTTATTCTGGTTCAGTATTGAATCGATCGGTTTTAGTTTAGTTTGATCAAGTTTAATTTACCCAATTTTTATCAATATTTGACATCTTTTTACATTCTTTTGGCATGTTTTTTTTGTTGCCACGATATTCTGACCCAATTGATGAAGATTAATGACCTAAAATGGATCACATATTCTTGGTTCAGTTTGATATTCTGTCAGTTCTACTCCTAAGGGCCAAAATCGAACAGATTTAATTTTGATTCTATAAATAACCGAATTGAATTTAATCGATTATAATTGGTTATGTCACTTTTATTTGAACATATTTTTATCAATATTTCACTTTTGAGTTTTGAGATTTGTTGTTGCCATTTAGGCTCAACTCATGAAAATCGATAGCCTAAAATAGGTTACGTTTCAAATCGATCGGTTCTTAGCCCAATTTGATTTTCTGTCAATTCCACTACTATGAAGAGAAACCGAACTAGTTCAGTTTCAATTCTATCGACAATCAAACCGAATTGAATTGGTTTGATTTTTTTCTCTGTCCGATTCTCTCGGTTCGTTTTTTAATAGCCCTAACTGATGTTAACTCGTTATTATGCATTACATCTTCTTCTTTCTTTTGTTTTTCTTACAGCAAGAAGATTGTGAATAAGATGGGAACTCTTGCACGAATAGGGTTATAGTTTTATGTTTTTTTTCGGAGATTCCAAGATTTGATGGCTAATTTAATCATATAACATTTGTAATTTCGTGGCTGCAGTGTGATTAGTGTAAAACCAAATGAAATCATGCGGCTCATTATTGGAGTAGTTTTGGGCTATTTTATCGGAATTTCATTTCCCAAGTTGTCATTAACTACGGTAAGTGAAGAGTGTTCATTTTGGATCAAAAACGGCTCCGAACTGAGAACTGTAAATAATGATTTCGTTTTGGTTATAATTTTTAATGAACCGATGAATTACATTTCGAACACATACAGTTCATATAAACTAAAATTGATGGTTAAGCAAAAAGAATCAAACCGAATCAAAGCTTTAACTTTCAATTTGGTTGTGATATTTAAATCACAATTTTTTATTTCGAATATTATGCGTGTTTATAATTATAGTCTATAGGTCAACATTGGATAGAATGTAATATTATTTCATGATGTTTAATTTGCACCGAAAACCGAATTCGAACCGAAAAATGAATAAATTTATTGTAAGTCCAAAATGAAGGTCCATTACAGCTGGGTCAGATTGGTTCTAATTGAAGAATTACCCAACTTCTGGATCGAGTTATAACCGTCCTTTTACATTACTCTGCCCTAGATAGGTTCCCAAAATTAAAAAGAAACATAAAAAATTCATAAAACCGGATAAAAAACAATCCAAATAAAAGCGGTGTTTGTTTTTTTGAATATTACATCAAACCCTATCTGCCCATAAATTCTTCCCCGCCCTCTCAGCATGATTGAACATTCGACCGCACAACAAATAGTGTGATACTCAACTCTGATAAAATCGTTGTGTTAATTTGTTATTCTTGTTGATTAAAACCATTTTGTGTCTATGTTGCTACATCGATCACTCTTAAGGAACATCTTTTATTTACACATTGCAGCTAAATGCAAGCTCCCATCTTCTACCTATTATTGACTCCTCATCTCAAACAATTACAAGTATTTGGTCTTCTGCGAACCACAATAATGCCAGCACGAACCAAGCACATAATTTGAATGTTACGTCGTCGAAGGTATTTCATTTTTCTCCCTATTTTTAGTACAAAGTTGTGTCAAAATGTTAGTTGATATTTTCTGAGTAGTTATGAACTATTCTTAGAAAGTTAGAATAAGACTCATGGGAGGCATGATTGCATAAATATTAGTTTTTATTGGAAACCGAATTGTATTTCACTTATTTTTGATTTTTATTTGTTTGATACGTCCCACACAAGGATTGACAGAGTGTCAAACGAGCATGTTTGAACAAAAGTAGATATTTATCGATAAACGAGAAGATATTCAAAAATACTAATTACGATGGTTTGGTCACGTACATCGCAGACCCACCGACTCGATGGGGTGGATCATGAACTTATAATTATTTAAGAGAGCACAAACACGACTAAAATAGACGTTGGTTATTATAATCACAGACATAATATCGATGCATCAGTGAAAAAGGTTTCTCTCTCTTATGTTTATGTTCGGTCTTTTAAAACTCTTGAGTTCTTTGTGAAAACTCAATATCAATTCTACCGAGTTTTAGAATTCGTTCTTACAAAATTCAATTTCTCTCTTAATTCTTACAACTTATTTTTTGCCTCACCGAATTTTTCACAATTATGAGTTTTGGAACCTTGTTGTCTATGTCGATCCAACTTTGCGTGTCATAAAATTCTTGGCTTACAGTTTTCAGAGGACTTCACAATACTCTTATTCCATTACGACGGTCGAAGAACGGAATGGGATGAATTTGAATGGTCAAAGCGGGCAATTCATGTCAGTGTTCCAAAGTAGCCTAAATGGTGAGCAACTATTTCTAATATTTATTAGGGTTAATTACAAAGAGTGATAGTATATTATCCTATTTTTGTAAAAAAGATAGACTTGATTTTTTTTTTTTGCAAAATAAATAAATTTCCCCTAATTGACGAAAATGCGTATGGAATCATTAACTTTTTATGTATAAAAAAATCAACTCGAACTCGTCAATTTTTCTCTTCTCCAACTAACCATCTCATATCTACAACTAACATGATAACGAAAATGGAGAGTCAGGCCAGTTTGGATGCACGACATGGATGAGGGATAGTTGGACTAGCTCGAATTACTTGACTTTGAATTTTCGTCCAGATCTGAAGTCTCACACAAACATTGAGTGTTCAGATTAGAGGAAAACTGAGAATCTCGAACTCGAACTCTGAATTCATCAAGTATATTATCGTTATTTTTAGACAAATACACACATTGTTTTTTTTAAGTTAATAAGTTAACAACTACCTTTTTTATAAATTTTTTTTTGAATAAATACACTATATTTTATCATCAACTATTTATTACAATAAAGGTGGTACGCGAAGCGATTTTTGCACCCAGACATAGTGGCACCATATGACTACATATTCATATGGGACGAGGATCTTGGAGTGGAGCATTTTAATGCACAAGAGTGAGTGAGTTTTGGAACATAATTAAATTCTTTGTCTATTACTTTCATTGATCTTTGTAGTAATTATATATACTCAACATTTTATATGTAATTGTAGATACATAAAAGTAGTGAAGAAGCATGGCTTGGAGATTTCTCAGCCTGGTTTGGAACCTACTAAGAAATGGCTGACATGGCCGATGACAAAGAGAAGGGTGGGAAGTGAAGTTCACAAGTACGAACCGGATCGATCCTCTTCCTCTTCATATTAAATATGATTAATCAGGATTTTGTAGGAGATTAATCGGTAATTAATTGAACAATAGTCGAAGATTTTTATAACACTAGTTATACATAACCAACCAAGAATTGAGAAAGTTCTCGGGTTAGAACCTGACCAACCCGACTTTAACGAGCCTTCATTTTTGGCCAAATTTATGAGATTTATTTGTCATTTGGGACTTATTTTTTTGGTTCATCATGCATGTTATTTATTCACTTTTCAGTTTGGTCTGCAGTTCAAATATAGTCCAAATTGAACACTGTTATATAAAAGTTGCAGTCTATGCCATCCTACCCTATAGACTATATATATATATATATATAGTTATAAATAGACAAACAATCGCTTCAAAATGAACACTCTTATATCAATAAGACAAAATAGGTAATTATTAGAGTATGAAATTATAATTAGTCCTTAAACCATTAATTTAACTTTTTAGTTGAGTTGATCCTTTAATAGTAATGCCTAATCCTTTTTTCAATTTTATTACAGGCAAATCAAAGAGAAACCAGGCCGGTGCCCACAACCGCCTCTCCTCCCTGTGCAGCGTACGTATGAAATGCTCCTCAAACTAATATGTGAAGACTCATACCGTTATTTAAGCTAGTGAACATGAATTTTCACATATTTTAAATGTGATACTCTAACAAAACTTTTCTTACCGTTTTGAATGTGATATTTGATTTGTGTCTCTCCTGAACATGTATAGGTTCGTTGAGATCATGGCTCCCATATTTCCACGTGATGCATGGCGCTGCGTGTGGCACATGATTCAGGTATGTATGCTAGTAAACCCTAATTATATATACTGCTTGGTTTTGTGCTTAATGCTAAGAAAAAAAGACACATAACTATCCACAACTAAATAACATTTCTAGTTAGCTACTTCTAACTACGTTTTGTGTCAAACAACTACACGCAACTTTTTTTCTCACTACGTTTAATGATTGAAAAAGTGTTAATAGAAGTGAAAAGTCTAAAATGCTTTTGGTCACTTTCCTAATTTTCAAACATGCACTTAGTGTGGTGTTGTTGAAAGCTAAATAATGTGATCTTGGTGTAGAGTAAGGTAGTGAAAAACATGTTACCTACCAAAATGACAGATATGAGATCCAGGTTTCATAAAAATTCAATAGAACACATAATAATCTATCAATGACATATTTTGAAAATTAGGAAAGTGATCGAGGGCATTTTAGACTTTTCATTTCCAACTTTCAACTTTTTTTCTTATTTTTTAAACGTTGTGAGGAAAAAAAGTTGAATATAATTGTTTGACTCAAATCGTAGCTAGGCATAGATAAGTGAAAACTAGAATTTAATTGGAGATAATTATGAGTCTTTTTTCCTAATGGTAAATATTTCATGATTGTTGGAATTGCTGAATGACCTGGTTCATGGATGGGGTCTTGATTTCTCTCTAAGAAAGTGTGCAGAGGTCGGCAACTTGTTTTTCAAGTTTATTTGTTATCCCTCTTTTTAGAAAGCACTCATGTGACATTGATTGTGAGGTCGTTTCTATCATATGAGAGATTTTGAGGGTGATCGCAAACGTGAGTTTCGTGCGTACATAGAGTGATTTTTGCAAGTCCAAAATTGAATCATTTGTGTTTTTTTAGAAATCACTCATATGACATTGCGTGATTGTTCCCTATTATATGAGAGATTTTGAGGGTATTTTGAAAAATCATTCCGAACGCGTCTTTAGCACGTGCATAGAGTGATTTTCGCAAGTTAATATTGAAGCATTCCTGTTCTTTTTTTGAGAAACCACAGATCATATGCGCGAAAAGCAACCTGTCTGTACTTCTCAGTAATTTTATTGGTTTTTTTTTAATTTTCATAGATATAAATGCAGAAAATATTGTTGTTTTTTATCTTAGATATCGATTAACATTATTATCCAGCATAATTCAGAATTTGATTCTACATGTATATAGTATACGTAATTAAAACGAGAAATAAATATGTGATTAATTCTGATTTGAAGGTTGATTTAACATATAATCATGTTGAAAGCAGCATGCTCATGTGAAAATCGGAGTTGTAGATTCTCAGTGGATTATTCATCAAACTGTTCCAACGCTTGCGAAGGAGGTAAAAATTAATAACTTTATTTTTGTGTTAA
>JAYMTP010002275.1:0-20332 GCA_036897365.1 Geranium brycei
GATACAGGGTATCATTCTCAGTCCATCTCTAGATCGAGAAACAGTGATTGAATATATAAGGATGACATTTATGTGCCTTATGTTCAATCAAGATATCTAGTGACAAAGGGATTGTGATACGTACAACATGAGGTCAAGTCGAATCATCGATCATCATGATCATTGGGTCATCATAATGTCTTACTAGAGGCCACTTATGATGGATAGGGTGAAATGAGATTTTCATACCGACCTGCCAATGAGTCATGAGCCTATAGGGTCACACACTAAGAACAGAACAGAACAGTTTTTTTTTTCACTCTGAAAGTTCTTCATTTCTCACTCCCATCTCCTAGGCTATAGTGATTCTAGTAGGTCACATATAGCTGATTTGGAATCTGCTTGTTCGTGTGGATACCTCTGGAGAGTAGACTGGTACGGGATACTTATTGATTCGATTTGAGATAAAAATTCTTAAAATCCCTCTTTTGATTAATCTAGTAATTTGCATAAGATCCTTGGAAGGGAATTGCATTTCTTGCTTTTTATTATTGCTTCCGCTGCCATGAAATGAATCCTACATTCCCAACGTAATTAACCCTTGTAAATACGGAACATCAATAAGAAAATGCACAAATTTTAATGTTCTAACTTCTTAATTTGGTACATTTATGTACTAAAACAACCCAAAAAGTCCATAAACATTCATTACTGAGGCAACAAACCAGTTCAAATTTAAGTTGAAATAAAGTGAACACAAAAATTTCATCACTTCAACTTGAATCCAAAATACATTTTAAAAACAATGTTCAAGGATATTTTATAACTAAATTTCTTCTTCTTTAGGGTTGGTTACTGCTTCCTTTTGTACTACTTCTACCTCTACTCAACCAAACTTTTTCACTTAACCTTGAAATTGGTTGGCCTCTCCTAATTAGTAGTTTCACCAGCGCATGCTATAAAATTAAATATCAATATTAAGCTCGATAAAGTTTAGAAATTACATTAAAATTGATTACATAATATATTTACTGGCAATTCCCACTTGAAGGACGAGTTGAAATGTCCATACTCTTACTCAGTGTTCCTCTACTTCTACCTGAAAATTAACACAAACAGATTAGAATTCATCATAAACCAATTCACATGAATGTAGCACCTATTTATCAAATTAGAGTGCAAAAGGTAAAAAAAATGTAAGAGAAAATAATATGAATTGATGGTAATAGAAATATTGTTAATGGATAAAAAAAAAAAAATATAAGTGACATTTGTTGTTGGTTTTGGGGCATTTATAATTTCTATTCACCAACAAACAATCTAAAAATTAAAAACAATAAAAAGAAAATCTTCCTGATACAAGGTTACAATGACAAAGCATGATCACAGAGAGAGTTGGAAAGGGTGGGGTATTTTGGTCTTTTTATAAAAATTAATTACAAAATGAGTAAAAATAGATAAAGAAGAGTAACGTGTAAAAATATATAATTAAGTACACTGAAAATAATTTTTTGTAATTGGTGCAGTAAATTATAAAGTTATGTCATAACAATTACAGTAAAATGTTATTATCCCTGCAATTGTTTTAGCAAAACAAACTTCAAATAAAATATTACAAACACTGCATATCAATAAAAACAAGGTTATATGTTTTAAAAAAAAACTCTCAAATTTATACTCTTCACGAGCGACAAGTACTATAATTGCCATAGCACTTGATGTCTTCTACATCTAATCATCACCAATTATGTTCTATGATTGTGAATTCACACTCCATTTAAACTCATGTGAATTGATAGCCACTTATCCCATAATTCAATCACCATTGACAGTTCATTTCACAAATCTTCTATAATTTCTAAGGAAACTACTTTTATATTACACCCAAAAATCCAAAAAAAATAATATAAAAGTACAAAAAGAGAGGTAAAATTACAAATATGAATAATAAGTCCCTATCGCCCTCGCCCCCACCACCGAAGAGAGGGACAGAGGAAGGGACCAAAATGATAAAAATTTACTAAGTAGAAGAGATGTGGTCCTAGACCTATTTAATTTGCTACGATACAATTCTTTTGTGTTCTTTCTTGCCACCGGAGCTAAGTAAAAAAGGATGGTAAATAATCAACACTAAATCCCCTCAAACCCATGAACATTTTTGAGTCGCTGGACCCGAATGGGCAATCCCTTGGGGAAGTCGACGAACGGGAAGGCGAAAGCTTGATCCTCGTCCGCCAATTGCCAGTCGAAGTTCAGGACCAAATGGTGTATGAGAACAGCCATTTCCACCTTGGCCAGCTCCGATCCCGTGCACAATCGAGGCCCTCCCCCGAACGGCATGAAGTTGTTGCCGCTCGTCATGCTAGGGCACGCACCAGGCCCTCCACGCCAACTTCCACTTTCCTGCATCAAGAGAAGTTCAGAGTCTCACGTCAAAAAGATACGGTATTTCTATTTGGACCCCATTACCCAATTGCTCACTTAATTTCATGAACACACATACGGGTCAATTTCCCAATTCACAAACATTATCTTGGGTACATAATTAGTAATGGTTCCGTTTCCGAGCTGTTTTTAAAGAAAAAATGAAACGAAAATGGGTTGGGCCCACACATGACACTCGAAAGCACTCGTGCACGTGCATGTGACAGCCCCCACCACATCGGGAGGCTTTAATCATCACCGTCACTTCTCGAACCACGAGAGAGAGAGAGAGAGATGTTATCCTACGGTGGAACCCACCGCCGCTCCGTACAACCAACACACCGTTCGTTCCTTGACTGATCGTGACAACTCATCCGCTGCGATCACAGCGTGTCCATCGCTTTTCCTGCAGCTCCCATCCACCTTATCTTCTCCTCTACGGAAGCGACAGTTGGTTTTACCGTTTTACCCTTACCCTCGTTCAAATTCAAAATATTGTACTTCCCTAGTCAGATTGCTTCGTAAATCCAGAACTGAATTACCTTGTTGAAATTAGGCTGTCGACCCAAAAGTGGTCGTGTATAAATGACACAATTAAAACATATTTATTTTTAGATATTTAGAAATTTATTATGGTACGTACCTAAGTACCATAGTTAATGTTGACATGACTCCATAACCATTACAGTACACAAGTACACACATAGAAAACGATTGTTTATTCAACGCTTATTTTCTTTTATAATTAAATAAATATAGTCAATATATATATGTATGGTTTATATAATCAACTGACTGACCTGTTGCTGCCATCTCCATGGATTGAAATTCTGAGGCTGGTCAAAATGAGTTGGATCCAAGTGCACTGCTGAAATCACCGGAAGCACTTTCCACCCACATGGAATATCATATCCTATTTATTTATTCATTTAGTTTCTTTTAAAATAATATAAAAACTCAGATTCAAACAAGGAAATTTTCCCGAGAAGAAAAAACATACCTTGGTACCGAACATTTTTTATGGCTTTTCTATGCAGAAACCTCACCACATTCCCAAGTCGAAGTGTCTCACTAATTACCTGCACGTGCCGCATTTACAAATTCTAATAACCCAATTTAAAATAATAATTAATTTTGAAAATATATAGCTTACACAGTGGGTGAATTCCATTTTCTTGTAATCATCCCAATTCAACTCTGTTTCTCCTGATTGCTTCTTGGTGTTGGCAATTTGAAGATGTTCGTCCTGAATTAATTAAAGAAAGTTAATTACATACATTTATACGATGAGTGGTTGGTAATGGAAATCTGACCCTTAATTGTCGGATTGCACGAGGACAATCCTGCAAGAAATAGATGGCCATGGCTATGCTGACGGAGGAGGTCTCGTGTCCGGCGAAGAGCAAGCTGAGGACGAGATCAAGAATCTGCTCCGTGGAGAGGCTTGAGTGCTTCAGCACCCACCCGAGAAGATCATCGTCGTCCATTGCCTCGCTCCCATCTCTGGCTCTCCTCATCCGACCCTCCATTTTCTCCTCTATGAATTTCAGTATCGTCGACCGTGACTGATTTAAATAACAAATATCCAAAATCATGATGAGCAACGCATAAATTATTGAAATAAATGATGGGAATTAAGTAAATAAATAAAAACCTTCAAGGCCCTCCGGTAGGCCGTTCCGGGGAGATTGACCGGAGCAGAGACGACCCCTTTCATGAAAGTGACGTACTCTTTCTTGAGCTGCTCTGTTTCGGGCTCGCCCGGGTCCAAGCTCATGATGTGCTTCGCCATCAAATTGAAGGTCAGCTGCACAATTTCAATTTCAATTTCAATTCCCATTACAAATTACAAACTACAAATTTGGTGGAGTTGTGTTGGTTGTACTTTTTTGGCCTCGTCCTGAGCGGAAAAGACGGAATTGTGGTTCCAGTCGCGGAGGACGAGGAGGGTGTGCTTCTCGACCTCGCGGAGGAGATGGGTCCTGAGCCTGGCGTGGCTGAGGAAGTTGAGGGAGATGGTCCTCATGTCTCGGTGCATGTCTCCGACCAGAACCAGCATCGACCACTTGCCAAGAATCCCTCCTATGCTCCGAGGATAGCTGCATTCGAACAGCTTCCCCTCGTTCTGTAATATGAACCGGTTCAGCCCCGCGTCCGCCGACACGATTGTCGGGTCTCCGAACAGCTTCGACTTGTAAATTTTACCATACCTACAACACCCATCAAGCAATCAATTAACTCACTAATGGAAATTACAAACTGGGTTTTGTTGTGGTTGTGGTCCTACCTTGATATGTGTTGGTCCATGAATTGCCCGATGGTGGTGGCGGAGTAAGGTCGGAGGTAGCCGATGGTCTCGCCGAGGAAAGGCCAGCCCATGTTGCCGGGAGGGAGGTTGGGTTTGGGTTTGTGTCTGTTGATGAGAATGAAGAAGATGACAAGAGCAGCGATGGAGGGGAAGAGGAAGACAAGGAGCTCTGACTCAGGCATGGAAGCAGAACAGAGCACTCTGTTTTGTAGAAAATGAAACGAGTCAGAAAATAACTTTAGAGAAATGTTATGCTATTGCTATGTGTCGAGAGAGAGAGAGAGAGAGGAGAGATAGGTGATGGAGAGGAAGTGAAGTGAAGGGTTTAAATGGAAATAATAAAATTTTAAAGGAAGGTTTGAAGCCAATGAGCTATTTGGGGAGTTCCCTTTTATAACCTTCTTCTTTTGTCCTCTTTCTTGCGTGAAAACAATTGAATTTTCCACTGCCTAAATTATATAATTTTAATTTAATTAATGACCACAAGACATGCCATACCCATATCACATATTCAATAACCCCGCTTTAACTAGTTTGAGTGTGACCTAGAAATTGAGTTAGTACAACTCACTTTTTAACTTTAGATCAGAGTTAGAGACTTGCACATATTTTAGTGAGATAAATTTAAAAAAAACTAAGAAAGTTAATGTAATATTAATAAAAAAAATAACCCAATAAATATCTCATCATATAACACATACCTTATTAATTTGTAATATAAGTTTATGTTAGTTTTTTGAAGTGTAAATTAAAATATATTAATATTTATGTCATGTTATAATCTACTGTTTATAGTTATATGTGTGGAGTTTTCAAGCAACATTTAGAGTTGAAGATAAACAATGTAGTGTGCACTCAAGATTGTAGTTTGGTAGAGTCGGCTTTCTTGTCCCTTATAAGGAAGTGTTGTATTGTCATGTAATTGAGCTTATGATTATTCATACTCAATTTATGTGTCTTTTATTAGATATACATTGCAAGTGGCATCATCGACAAAGAAGAGGGACGTTCACATATTTACACAACATCAATTTCAAACTCTTAATTTTACTAGTTAAACACACACATGTTAAGAACAGACAAGAATAATATTAAAACACAGACAATATTTGTTAGTTTTTTTCTAGTATTTCTTGATGATGGAAAGAGTGAAAACACTTTGTTTAAGGACAAAAATATGTTTACATAAAGATATCAAATATGTATATTATATTATCAAATATGTTTAGAATTATGATCGTTATGTAAATAAATAATTTGGGAATACATATTTGATATTTGAACAGTAGATTAAATATTTGATATCAAATATATTTACATAAAAATATCAAATTGAATTCTAAAACAGTAGATTATAGAAAGTTAATTGAAAGAGAAAATTGTAAAAAGATATTGTGTATTATGATAATTTTTTAAGAGTGTACGGATACATTTTATAAAAATGATTATATTACACCTAAAATTTTAAAAATATTTATGTATTTATGATCCACTCGTGGCTTCATCACCAAAGGTCTGGGTCTCTACAAACCCTGGAAGTTTAAAGATAAATGTGGATGGGTCAGGGAGACACTATCTTGGGCAAAAGGTAAACGCTGGAGTGGGGTAGAGATCGAGACTGATTGTCTTCGGGTGGTAAACCAAGTCTAACAAGGACAACACTTAAAAAACATGTTTGGGGGTATCATCTATGACTGCAGGCGTTTTCTCTCAGCTCCCAGGTTTAATGTCTCTTTATCTTATGCTCGTAGATCTTGTAATAAAGTGACCCACGAATTGGTCAAGTTTGCGTTAACTAACAGAAGCTGGGATTATGGTGAGGGGCATGTCCCACCAACTGTAGCTTCAGTTGTCCGGCTTGATGCCGGATTAGTTGCTATTTATTAAATAAATTCGGTTTTTTCTTAAAAAAAATAATAATAGTAATTCTTAATTTCAGAAATAATTTCGTCAATTTTATAAAACAAAATACCTATTTTGCAAAATGTCAATTGAAACCTATAGTTCCCATAAAAAAATAAAGCTATGAGCCTAATTCAAGACGAGGACAATTCTAACAGATAAATTATTCTAGCTGAATTCAAATATATATTTTTGCTTATAATTAAGATCCATTGGCCTCTTCTAATAATTTTAGGGCAGAATTGCTGATAGTATGGAGAAGAACATCACGTATCTTTTCTCACCAAACTTAAGATTGTATCTTTGTGTACTCAAATCAATTGTATCATTTCACGACCCAATTAATTGCAATTAAGGACCAAGTGAAGATAAGTTTAAATTAGTTCCAAATCAACAATTTTGAAATAAATTTATTTCTTGAACAGAACTCCAACAGTAACCGCTGTACTGCACTACAAATTCAAACACGCATTGACATATTAAAAAGATTGTTGATAGAAATATATCATTAGAAAGTTAATTTATGATTCAAAATTTTATTTTTCGCCCATATATAAAGTAGAGTATACATTGATGGATTGGAGAGGAATGGTAAAAATTGGTGATGATGAGAAATAGCAATTAAGTCATGAAATAAACTCCATTATTGATCTCAACATTCTCGTTTGAGCTGTTCTCTAATCATGGGCAAATCCACGACGCCGATTATCATTGACCCCACTAATCTAAAACCCTCCCGTCTCTACTACCTATTCCTTCCATTTTAATTTCAACTTTCTTCTTTTTAATAACCAAAGCAAAAGCCTATATATTTTGGTAATTAGCCATAACATCTTCCTATAAAAGCTTTATTGAATAAAATGTTAAAATGACAAAATTGTTGATTTGGTGTATACAATCATATGGATTGACGACTTTGGTATTTACAAGAAAAAACATTAACTTTGTTTTATTAGATTATATATCAGTATCATAATTGCTCCCTATTCAATTATAATATTATGGTACGAGACTAAGGTTGATCTTTACTCGGTTGTAAAACATTTTGCCTATTTGTTGATAATTTGCAATTCTGATAGATGGATAGGACAATCTAATAGCTTTAACATGATGACTTCTTCTCCCCATCACTGATTCATTTGGCCTTACTCTCCCTTACTCGAGCGAGTGACTACACGCTCTCATGTAAGTGAAGATTAAAGAAGAAGACGAAGAATAAGAAATATATCTACAAGTGTCATAGTGCCGAAAGCATAGAGCGCGTATCTATATAGTGTCATAGAGCCGTAGCCATGAAGTAGACATATCAACAATATTCAAATTCAAATCGATGTTTTACAACCGATTTGAGTTTAATCAACAAAAATATTCAAACTAAATTTGGCATTTTACAACCGATTTGAATTTAATTACCAGTATTCAACCTCAAATCACATTTTATAACCAATATAACTCTACTGATCAGTAACAATATTCAAACCCAATTTGAAGTTCTTACAATTGATTTTAGTTTTGATCGACAAGTAACTTCACCTTAGTCAAACTCTCTTCGGCATTTTACAGCCTATTTGATTTCCAGGAAGGGTAAAAATATACAATAATCTAATTTTCTATTATTATTATTATCTAGCTTTATTACTAATTAGCTAATTCTTACAACTTTTCCTATTTAGCTCATACGTTCTCTTTTATCGTAGTAAGATCAATATTATAATTTCTCTCTATCTTAATCTTATGACAAAATAGAAAATAGTGGGATAGTGAGGAGCTATGAATTTTGGGATGGGCCAGAAATGAATGAGGAGGTCGCATGCAAAAAAATGGAAGCTTTATTGACTTGTTAAAAGAAAAGAGGGAGGGCCAATATTAATCAACACTTGTCTGTGAGCCATCCCTCTGATGATCCTTCATCATGAATTGATGTATACACCATTTTATATATATCCAACCTAAGCTTATTCACTATTGCCTCCTCTTAATCACTCCTTTCAAGATCCGCTCTATAATCATCATCATCATCAATAATCACCATAAAAGCTAACAGAAATATTTAAAATCCAGCAACACAATATTGCTCAATCTCATCCCATTAAATTAAAGCATGTATTTTACTTTTTAAACTTGTTCCAATTCAGTTAGAATTATTTTAAGTAAATGTATTTGTTTGGGATAATGATAATTATGTAGGTTGGTGACGTAGGTGTTTGTTTGGGATACACGTGTGTACATTATTGTCTTTCACGTGAATGGCTACACTGCCCACTTATCTTCCCAACCTTTGCCAAAATCCATAACCACAAACAAAATATTCATAGTTTCATAAAAGTGGTAGAAAATAAAGAACTTCCCATTAGAAATTATTTGGCATAAAATCTGGGCCACTAAAAGTAGATATTCGGCTGCCGCGATCGAAGGGCCGTAAGAGGGACACGTGGCCCAATAGATGCGAAACTTTAGTATTGATTAATATAATAACGAGGAAGTGAAAAAACAGAGACGCAGAGGAGAGGCAAAAGCCAGTCGTGCGGGTGGGCAACATGGCAATGATTGCTTTCATCAGGGCATCTTCCACGTGTGGGTATGGACAGGACGTGTGTATTGTGCTGCACACTACATTCACTCCCTTCTACATTATTTTATTTTATTTAATGCCACGCACACTACTTTCCTTTTATTGCGAACCGGACCGGACCGATTTCGTTGCACTTGCACTTACTTTCAGGGTTAAATTTGTAATTTGCTCTCATGGTACTACCACTTACTTACAACACAGTCTCCGATGTCCCTTTCGGACTCTACCACTCTCGAGCGACCCCTAATTATTAAATTGGAAGGACATAATATATTTGACTGGATATTATTACATAATGAAGTGAAAAAACTACTCTTACTTGGTCATTTCTACCCTCTCGGCTCTCAAGTTCCTTTCTACAAATTTAGTTGAATTAAGTCACAAGAAATAAGTCTAATGGTGAACACAATCTTGATGGTTTTAAAAGTGATTTATCACCAAATTGAGTTTATAAAAGAATCTGTATTCGTCATTTTTATATGATAATTGTACTACCTGACTTGTAATTTTAAGATTTAAGATAACTTGACATAAATAACGAACTTTAATTCTTAAGACTATTAGTCTCTATTTGATAGACTAATTTACAAGTGTCTACACAATAATTCATAAAATAACATGATTGTTAGATAAGACCGGCCGAACAAGACACCCACGAAAGGAAGTTTTTCCTAAATTTCAAATATCCATAGAAATTGAGAAGAGAAATGAAGAATGTGGTTTTGTCTAAGGTATTGGAAGGGCCGAAAGGACCATTCACTCGTGATGAGGAGTGTAGCATTTAGCAAAGCAAAACCAAGAAGCTCAATAATTGCGCACGCGCGATTTTGAGTGGGACGTGTCCGCGACCAGCAATGCAATCATATGTATTTTTTGGGGCTAACCCACAAACTCTGACTTTGACTCATATACATGTTTGATACAAATAAATGTAGGTAGAGATGGATTGCTGATCTGAGGCCATCTTCTTCGGCACGCTCATGATGCTCCCGAATTAATGTTGTTAAAAGTCAAAACAAATTTAGCATTTTGGAGGGACATGCTGACAATACAATGGGGAACATCTTGAGAGCCTCTTTACGTTATATTCTTAATCAACAGTGCTATATATTAAAGTCAAACAAACACTACTTAAAGAACCATGGATAATATACATGCATTTGTGAAAGTGTGTAACCATTCAGATATTTTTCCAAATTCTATCATGATGCATAACCATGCAATGCATACACAGAAAGAAACTCAGCAAAAAATATGGAAGCATATCCCTTATAAGCAGGTTGGTACATACACACACACATATATATAGACAAAAAAATGTGGATCAAACTTACCACAAGTCTTCGGCTTCTCTTCTATTTTCCCACGAGTTCCAACCAATCAGATGGATTTGAAGAGCTCTTTAAGAACAACATCATGAAAACTCGTTAAAAAGTGGAAAAGAAGCCAGAGAAATACCCAAAAACGCAAAAATGACATGATTTGAAATTTTAGAGTCTGATCAAGGGCATTTTCATCTTTTCACTTTTCACAATTAACAGTTTTCATCCAAATATTTAACATGTGTCCATTTCGATTCTCGAGTGTAACGAAGTGACCACTTTTGAAGTTGGGAATAACTAAGTTGAATTGAGTCATAGCTGGGTATGACTATGTGTATTTTCCCCCTTTTTATCAGCTTTTAATGTATCAATAGTTATTGTGCTCTATAAATAAAAACTTTTAAAAAAGAGAAGATGATTGAAACTCAAACCTAAACGACAAACCACAAGTTTATCTGTTTGACCACCATATCAATGTGTATAGTTGATGTTGGAGCCTCTGTGGAAGACAAGATCGAGGCAATGCAGGTCTACACAAGTCAAAGCATATAATAAGTCAAAACTTCAAAATAATGTTTTCAAAAAAGGAAAAGGGTTATGGGTCGCTGAGCACTAATCAAAAGAGAGAAAGGAAAAACATCCTAAGGTTGTCTCAAGAAGTTGTCATCTAAACAGCAAAAGAGGAAGCAATTTTCACATTCCAGCTGCTTTCGGGCTCAATAATGCCTTTTGCTTTCGGCTATATATATGTCACGCACATACAGCCCCACATTAACACTAAAGGGTTTCATGAATCATGCACTGCATTGCACTACATTATATATGTTTAATCAAATATGTTAGAGGTTTTCATGATGACATTGGGCTAATCTAAACCAAAAGGACTTTTCATTAATTTAAACCAAGTGGAAGGAGGGTGATTGGCCGAGAGTCTCGGCCTTCTCTACAGGTGTACCTGATTATGAAACTGTCTCATCAAGCAAACAAAGAAGCCGTAGCAGGATATATATATATAACTAATATAAGCAAAAAGGTAGACCTTACCTACGAGTCCTTTCGCTTAGGCACTGGATTGGAGAGATCGTGAAATGGATCTTGAGATAGTGCTTTCTTGTCTTTGGATTAATTAATAATTATTCCATCACCAATCTAAAACCTGATAAGAAAGAAGATTATGAAGATAAGAATGTGGTAAATGGTAATCTGAATTTATGGTATTATATATTGATGTTCCCTCCGAGACCTACAAAAGTGACTTTTAAATTTCCTTCTTTCACATGAACTCTTCTTGTATAAGACAAGGTTTGATGAATACAATCCCACAAACTCAACTTTTATTTCTAACTTCATGCAAACAAACAATACTTAATGTTCGCTCAAAAGCAAACCCGACCAAGAATGTTATAAATGTCTTTTCAAAATAATACCCAAAACATCTGTGTTATTTAGCATCCAAACTATATTGGTGCACGACAACTTCAATTTGCATGACATCGTGGCAGAATGGTCCAAAACAGAAGCATGATCATATTCTTTGAGTAGCAAAACTGAACAAAAATTATACTTCGGATATTACATATGAATGACAAACAATTTACACACTATAGTCCACAGTAATATCCTATAAATAAAATATTTCTGGTCGACCGACCTCACACTGGCTACTGTGGCTAAAGCAGCAGCAAGCGACGCTGGAACTACTAGCTTTGGGGGATACATATAATATGATAGCTGTTCCTAGAAGTCAAAATACACTACTACGAAACACAATTCGGTATTCCCATATAAAAATAAAAAGTCAGATATAGTTTCACAAAAGCTTGGCTTTATGCGGAGTTGCAACTACAACTAGTGAACATGTTTCATAAAGCTACTTTTGATTCCACTATAATTTCCCTTCTCCTTTTCCACATACTGAAAAATGCATGCCATATATGCGCCAAATGTGTACATCTATACCATATGAACCAGCTTATGATTCATGACTCATGTGCAGCTTATAATAATAGTATCCTATACATGAAACCTAATATACTCACTTCAGTATCGAGTTTAATTTACTAAAACACAAACTTCCACAGAATCAGATTAAAAAACAATAGAAAGCAGAGAACACTAGTTCTGTTAGAATATAAGTCAAATGAAGATGATATTGAAACCTGGAAGCCATATAATTAATTGTAATAAAGAGAAATAGCAATATAATAGAGCAAGCTTATATGGGTACTCAAATGAAGGATCTAGTAGAGAAGTGTCCCCTGATACCTTTGAAAGGCAAGTGCCTAAGGGGCAAATGTCCACTAGTTTATAGCAATTATGTAACTTATGGGTCATCATGACCAGTGCCTTGAGTATTGTTTGAGGGAAGCAGAATAAATGGTCCCATTGGCATTGGGGACCATGATAACATAGGTGTTCAAGAACTTCAGAAATAGATAAACAAGTAGAGAGACCATTCCTTTGAGTGGATAGATAATATTGGGAACACTTACTCTGTTGCTTTAAACTTAATAGGATTAACCATTGAAACATAAACTTGAATGCCTTTATCACTACATCGACATTCAATTCAATTGGTTAAAGATGAAAGAAGAAAGCAAGCATAATATATATGGCAAATACTTATATCAGAACTATTATACGTATAATGGTGTTTGTGAGCAAAATAAGTTCCCTCCCTCTTTCCTGAACAAAATGATTCATGATCGATCAGAGAAATAATAGCATACCTTCAACTTTATGAATTGCTACTTTGCTTTTCCTGATTAAATGAGCATAACCATTCTTCTTTTGTTCACTTACTCTAGTTCCACATAAATAAATATATATACAGATTAATCATGTTCCCGCCCTGTGACAATGTGTACCGAAACCCTGCACATATGATAAGAAATGATACTCAACTAACAGCGGTGATATCATAGACTAATATGATATGGTCGTTACGTTTGGAATATTTTGCCACTTAACCATCTGCATAAAACTATATATGGAAATGTGTGTGTGGAAGGGTAGATAATTGATTTCCACTGGCCTACCAGAGCTCAGGCTCCAAAATAGGCGAAGCAAGTGAGCACCAAAGAGAAAACTAAAACATGACCTATTTATTTCACATGTTCTTGCAGAAAACGATGTAATTACACCGAGTTCATTTTATTTCTCTTTTTGGGAAAGGAGAAACTGCACTTTTCTTCCCTGTGGGTTCACTCAGATTCATCTCGTGCGTGTAATCTGGATGCCTTGGTGAAATTAGGCAGGAAAGTCTTCATCACATGTTGCATTACAGTAAAGTAACTTCTTCATTTGGGATTTTGCTAGTTATGACCAAATAGAAAAAAAAGCACCACCAAGGCTTGCAACCACCTACCTCCCCTAATTACCTCTCTGTCTTTACCACCTTTATGAGTTTTCTCTACAAACCTGATTATCCAGATTGTACACACATACCCTTCAACATTATCCAAGACTTGATACATTTGATTCAGACCTCAGGAGCCAGAGTACTTCTCTAGGTGATGGAAAAAAAACTAGTGTGGATAAAGGAACAATGACATCACAATTCCATGCTCACAGTCACAGACAGCAGAAAAGAAATAGAACAAAAGCAAACGCTAAACAGGTATGTTTGCAAACAGTTGCACCAAAAAAAGCCTATCCACAAATCATATTCTGCTAACGAAATTTTCAGGCTTATATATCTCATTTGCAAGGAGGTGATGGTTACTTTCACATGGCATCGAATACACACAAAAATAAAGTAAACTGAACAACTAGGCATAAATTTCTTTCACATGAATGAATTTTACAAGTGAAAGATCAACAGTTACCTCTTTACTAGGATTAAATGTGTGACATTACATGTAAGAAAGGGTTTTGTATATAATACTTTCATGTTGTTTTGTACGGGTTATGAATGTTAAAAAGGAACCGTACCATCTATCTTGGAAAAAGACCTGCCGGGATTCCCTTGAGAACTTGTACCCGCACTCATCAACCGAGTGCTTTGGTGGCTAGTAGTTCATTGTTATATATATATATCACATGGACAGAAGCAAAGACAATCTTCTATCCCTCTTCTTTGGGACTACATGCCTGGAGATTTGGAGGCATATAACCATAACAGAAAGCCAAAGCTGCCTGAAGTAGAGGCTCACATAGGATAGTATAATGAGCATGCCAAAGTAAAAGGCCCAAAATAAAAACATATCAACATCAGCCCTGCATGAAATTACAAATTTCGTTTTCACTTAATTGCATCAATAAGATTTTCTAGGTATTAAGGTGGATGCTATAAAGCTGATAAGTTGACAAAAGATTCTGTGAGCAACAGGCTCACAAATGATGGAACAAACGAATAACAAGAAAGAAATTGCGAGGCTGGATAAAAATATGTATGCATATGGTCCCCAGGAAATAAAAATATGTATGACTCTATTGCTTCAAATGCTGGCAACTCTGTTCGCTAAGATCATGATCTAAAAACCTTGTTGACTAATTATGTGGGGCATTAAATGTTTTGAAAGCTTTATGAAATGAACATTGATACAGAACGGTATCAAAACCAATATCAATTGAATTGATTTTTTCAACTGCATGAGGATCAATAACAAGCTATTTAAGGTTGCTTAACCATAGCCCTAGTCAATAGCAATGTTCTATTAAACGCTAGAACACTGGTCAATTGCATTTCCAGAGTCTTACAATTGGCTTGATAACATAATACACTGATCCCAGCCCTCAACATCTATAATAAAGAACGGGAAGCCCAAACAGATTCCCAGGTTTGAAATGTGAAATAGATGTATCTGTAAACCTCGTCCTTCAAAGTTAATCATTAAAAATTCAACCTGAATTTCTCTACTTACAGAAAACAACAATCACTTCTGTGAAGCGTGAACACTGGATTCACTATATACACTAACCATTTACAACTATTTTATGCTTCTGTACTCTAAAGCAATTTGACAATCACAAATCCAGTTCCTGGAGTACAACACAAGCTATCTGAAACCCAAATTTCAAGTTGAGACAAGCTTTCCTATTAGTTATTAGCTAAACCCATATAAGAAACTTTAGAGATGAGAGATATACAATACCCAGAGAAAATATAAAACTCTGATACTCAACTAAAAGCCACAGGTGATAACAATAAATACAAAAGAACTATCATATAGTCACATTTTGCATATCACTGCCATATAAACATACAGTCAACTTCAATTGAAGTTTGTCACAACACTAACACTTGATGCAAACATTTAAAATTCGAAATACTGATCGTGCCCGTTGTCATGATCAATCTACACTAATTATAAGTTTTATCAGGAAATTTTCCAACTGTAAAGTAATTATGAAATCATCCTGGCTAATCAAACTCAAACCTAATAAGTTTTCATGTATTCTTACATTCATATTGCCAGAATGCAAACTACTTTAAAAGCCTCTGAAAGCGGGTCTCTTATGGGGTCTGGGGTGGATTGTCGACTGTGAGAGAGAGAGAAGCCAAGTGGGAGGAGGGGATGAAACGCCAGAGAGAGACTGGGTTTGCAGGAAGCGTAGAGGACAAGACTCAACAATTTTCGAATATTTATTTTCTCACAAAAAAATAAGGGATAATTCCGCCTCAATATACCTGAAAAATAGGTGACTTCACTTTTTTTATTTATTTCACATGTCACCTATTTTTTTGTCACATAATTATTAACTTTGTTAGTTTTATATGTTTTTATTTTATTTTGAAAATGATCAAACTACCCTTATAATTATTATTTAATACTGATAATGACACTTTGTTACATTTAATTATAGTGAAATGATACTTTCATATCCTAACTAATTTTTTTTTTTTTGGTACCCTAATTATTTTTATTGACAACCTACACCTAAAAATGCCTAAAATATCTAAACTACCATTGGTTCAATTAAAAAAAAAATTGACACATAAAATACATAAACTACTTGAGGAGAAAATTTTTCAATTCTATTTTATGTGTCAATTTTATTGTTTGGATACTTTATGTGTCAATTCTATTTTTTTTAATTAAACTATGAGTAATTTAGGTATTTTAGACATTTTAAGTTGTCAATAAAAATAATTATAGTACTAAATTGAAAGAAAATTAATCAACATATAAAAGTGTCATTTTGCAGGAGTAACAAAATGTCATTTTCTCTTATCAACATTTAAATTTGAAAGGGCCAGAATGCCCCGTGTCACCCCTACCATCCTGTTCTAAATCCATCTCCTTTTTCTTACAATCCTAAACACCCCTCCCCCTATTTTTACATAGAATAATAAGCTTAACAGTCCAGACCCAAAACTCATCTCCTACAACAATCTAGTACGAATCAGTCATGGCGGTCACATGTGCTCCTGTCGTAAATGGTTTGCGCTCGTTGTTCTTGCGTAGTTTAGCTGGAAATAGAGCCCATAGCTTATTCTCCTCCTGTTTTGTCGACGCCAAAAAATTCTAGCCCCCCGCCATTAGAGGCGGCGACAACCTCGTAGACCACATGGCATCACTCCGGCGGCGGCGCTCGATGTCGACGACCGGCGGGTCGCTTTCATCTAAGCCTTCTCTGGTTTTTTCGTAATTTTTCTTGTTTCTGGTTTTCTTTTGTAATTTCTAAATCTTTCTAAAAAGGGAATAATTGATTTATTCAATCAAATTTTGGGGCTTTCGAGGACCCAATGCAAAATCATAAATCCCAAAAAAATAAAAAATGATTTATCGTTACAATAAATTGAAAATTCGATGGACCGGTTGCAGTGAGGAAAATATGTTCTTGCGAAGAGTATGCATAGCTCTCCAAAACAGAGCTATTCTCAGAAAATTAAAATATCATATTCAGAAAATTTGTTGAAGGGCTTAGTATTAGATATGATAAACTAATACACATACAGATAGAATTAAAAAACTTTTGAAGTAATGACAACCATAATTTTGTCATTCAAGTAATGGCAATTCAATGAAAATTCTAAATGGAACACAAGAACATTTTGGCAATTTTGAAATTTTAAAAATAATATAATGCCAAAAATTAACGGAGTTAGTAATAGTAGGACAAAATTAATTTTAGGCGACCTGCAAATAAAAAAAAATTAGATGACCTATTTGATAAATTAAAATTTTCAAGTGTACCCAGAGAGAATTATTCATAAAAATAATAATAGAAACTCGTCCGACCTGCCCGACTCATCCTGATTCGCCCGACTCGTCACCGACAAATTGGCCCACTGATTTAATCTGATCTTACCAGCTAAAATCGGATCAGTGTTGCAGAAATTTGTGACTAGTCAGGCAAATCAGTAGATTTATGCAACATCGACTTAAACATACAGACGACTTATTTACTCGACATGATATACATGACACCAAATGTCCTACCCCCGCGACTGTGTGCCCACTTTCTAAGTATAACGATAATGTAATTGATTCAATATCTAATAATTATCACAAAATTGTTGGTTCTCTCCAAACCTTCACCATCACAAGACCAAATTTTTCCAGCAACTATGCCAACTCATGCATTAATCCACTCATATCCACTGGAAAGTAGTAAAACGAATCCTTAAAAACAAGAACTCATATTGGCTTTTTAGATTATATTATGTCAATACTCATTAGGGTTCAATTATTTATTAGGGTTTCCTATTGTGTATTATGATTTTTTATTGTCTCTATAAATGTAGGTTTTTGTACACACCATCAATATCAATAATATCACTCTATATTATTTCTAATATGGTATCAAGAGGAATAACCGATCCTAGGTTAAATCTTTAAGAAATTTTTCGTTTTGCCCACTTGTCGATGATTTGTGATTTTGACGGGTGGGCAAGACAATTCAATCGCTTCAGCAAATATTCATACGAAGTGGAGCCTCCATTGTTGTATGTTGGAGCCTCATTTGTTGTTCATCGGGGACTCCATCACATTGTTGCTTGCCGCTGATGGATTAGTCCATCGATGCTAGTGCTGCTCAAGGTCGTCGTCCGTCTCATCTCCCCGACAAGGTTCCAACGTCCCTGAAAGTCACCGATTTGACTGTCTCGGTGTTCTCTTTGTTTTGCACCTCAACTTATTTTTAGTTGGAATATTTTTTGGATTGTTCTTTTTATATGGATTTTTTTGTCCTCTTTGGCATCGTTTTGGCTGACGGCCATGGTTCGCGTGTACATCCTGTAATCCAGAAAGAATATCCCGTAATTCGGAAAGTATATCCCGTAATTCAAAAATCCAGTAATATGAAAATAATATCTCATAATTTGAATATCGCACGTGAGAGGATTGATGAGCATTAACGAATTCTTTTTGAAGACTCAAATCCTCAAGAAGATGAAGATGAACGGAACACATATCATCTAAATTCAAACTCAATTCGGTTTACACCGTATTGAGTTTGAGGGATTGTTAGATTATATTATATAAAGACTCACTAGGGTTCGATTGTATATTAGGATTTCCTATTGTGTATTACGGTTTTCTATTGTCTCTATAAATAAAAGCTTTTGTACACAACATCGTCATCAATATAATATTTTCTTTATATTTCTAACAGGCTTATTCTTCTTCTTGGCTTTTGATTTTAGCATTTGATGTTATACTAACCACGATTGAGGTGGTAATCCTAATGATCGACGCTCAACTAGTGGATATGTTATTTTTTAAGGTGCATCACTTGTCTCTTAGATGTCCAAACAACAACTCATTGTCACTCGATATTCCAATAAAAGTGAATACAAAGAAATTTCGAATGCTACTTTTGAATTAATTTGGATTCGATCCTTATTTCAAGAGCTTGGTATTCTGATTTCTCCTCCCAATATATGGCGTGACGATATTGGTGCTGTGAATCTTAGCTTAAATCTAATATTTCAAGCGTGCATGGAACATATTGAACTGATAACCATTTTGTTTGATAGCAAGTTATTGCTGACTTGCTTCACATAAACTTTATTTCCTCTCCTAATCAAAATCCTTACATCTCACCAGTGTCCTCAAGGTTTGTGGGCATTTTAGTCTTGTCTCGAGGCAAGGGTTTGATTAGGAGTCTTGAGATACGCACCGGTGAATTATAATATGTATATGTTACAAAAGGAAGATAAAGAGAAATCAAGACACATATTGGAGCAAAGGTTTGGGAGTAATCAAGACACAGATTGGAGCAAAGGTTTGAGAGAAATCTAGACACAGATCTGTATATCCTATCAGACCGACATTTTCTGTGGATTTCGAATATAATAATCCTAAATCTTTTGTTCCACTCAGATAACGAAATATATGTTTGATCCCATTCCAATGTTGTCTAGTTGGTTCAGAACTGAATCTAGCCAACATATTTACTGCAAATGCTATATCTGGTCGTATGCATTGTGCCAAATATAATAAAGCTCCAATTTCATTTAGATAGGGCACTTCAGGACCAATATTTTCATCTATTTCATTCGGACGGAATGGATCTTTCTTAGGATCAAGAGACCGAACGCCCATTGGAGTACTGAGTGGATGGACATTATCCATATTGAAACGCTTCAAAAGTTTCTCGATGTATGTAGATTGATGGATTAGAATGTCATTAGTCATATGCTCGATCTGCAGGCCGAGACAATATTTAGTTCTTCCAAGATCTTTCATTTCAAATTCTTTCTTTAAATATGTTGCAGTCTTTAGGATCTCTTCAGGAGTCCTTATTAAGTTCATATCATCAACATATACTGCTTCGATGACAAATCCAGAACTTGATTTCTTGATAAATACACATGGACATATGACATTATTTTTATACCCTTCTTTGGTAAAGTATTCACTGAGACAATTATAC
>JAYMTP010002276.1:0-20329 GCA_036897365.1 Geranium brycei
TTAAAGGATTCCATGGTTAAATTTCCGCTTCCGCTGCATGAAATTAATTGTTTGGAACCCATGGAAACCCAACATTGGAATGGTTTTGCATCGTGCTCTTGGATACTAGATCTAAAAATTCAACCATTTGGGTTATAGAAACTCAAAAACCCGGATTAATTAATCTCTTTTTGGTAAAAGCTAACTGTTGAATCGAATACGTGACTATTATGAATTTAGTTCATTTGATGTTCAAGGTAAATCTCTGTAATTTTATAACTAGCTTTATGTTTAAAAATTTAGGGAAAATGTCACCTACCTCATCCGTATTATGTACGATTTCACTTACCTCACCCAAAAACAGAATGCGTTCTGTGGAGTTCCTGAACTATACTAACGTTTCACTTAGCCCCAACGGCGTTAGTTTTCTAAAAATTATTATAACTTTTTTCAAAAATGACAAAAATGCCCTTGTATTTAAAAAATTAAAAAATATATTTTTCTATAAAATAAATAATAAAAAAACTGATTTTAGTGTTAAAAAATTATTTTTATAAAATAATTATAAAACATAAAAAATGATGTTTAAAAACCGTTTTTCATTTTTAATATTTAAAAAAAAAAATTAAAAAAATAATATTAGAATCAATGTTTATTATTTACTTAATAAACAAATATGTTTTAAAAATGTTTTTTAATTTTTTAAATACAGTGACATTTTCGTCATTTTCACCAAAAACTAGCATTGTTGGGAGTATTCTAATTTGAATAAGCATGTAGTTCTCTGTCAAATTTAGTTTTTTTAGTTTATAATAGAAGTTGGGATATGTAGCTTGTAAATATTTGTTTACTAGAGTTTATTCAATGTTCATGCTCATTTTGCTTTGATCAATATAACTCAACTTGAATCTTAACTCTTGAATCTAATGAAATCAAGCTTTTAAACTAGTCCGAACTTGATTTTCTCTTTAAATCAAGTTTAAACAATTGACTCTATTCAAATATGTGTTTGCCGGTTTTAACTCGAGTTTGTTAAACATGTTTAAATCTGATTTTTGTTTCGGTTCTTTGTTATTGAGGTTAATCTTTAATTTTCAATATATATTTAGATACTAAAATTTCAATTTTCAATCTTTAGTTTGAGTTTGCTTCTTTTTTATTGAGATTGTTTTTCAATTTTCTTCTATCCGTTATCTGAGGTTGTTATTTCAAGTTTTAATTTTTTTTTGCGTATGGGTTCTAATTGTTATTTAATTTTCTAATTGGTGCTAATTTTAGATATTAAAATTTTGGTAATTGTTATTCAATTTTCTTCTATTCGGTGCTTATTGGTTACCTAATTTTTTGTGCTTATTGTAATTATGCTACTTGTTGCTAATTTTAGATTTTGAAAATTTGCTAATTCGTTATCCAATTTTCTAGTGCTTGTTGTAATTATCCTAATTGGTGCAGGTTTTAGAAAAAATTTGCTAATCGATTATCTAATTTGTTTTCTACTTAGATTTCTATTTACGGATGAGGTGTTTGAGATAAAAAACTATATATGTCTGATAATTTCACATGTTCTATGGAGAAAGAGAGAAGTTACTAGCATGCAACCACACAAGTATATAAGATAGGGAAAACTGCACATAGCCACACCTAACTAAGGCCAAAAAACACTTAAATATCCCCATGTTTCAAACTAGACACCTAACTACACCCATAGATTGAAAATTGACAATCTGCTATAAATGTTATAATTGCGTTAACTTTTCGTGTGAATAGACTAAATTACCCCTAAGAAGATGAGTTAAACCAAAGCTAATTGTTTGACTAGTGTCATTGACCACCGAGTTGAGTGTTTGACTACTCTGATGCGAAAAACATAGCGAAAGGAAGAAGACGCCGATGAAGAAGTCGTCGGTGAAGAAGTAAGCGAAAAGGAAGGCTCCGATGATGCAGCCGGCGAAGACTCCCTCACCGAGTGCACCGATTGAAACCGACTCCGAATCCATAGACGAAGTCCATCGGTCTCCGAAAATATGTGGTGTAAATCTTAATCCATGGTTAATTTCATATGTGATTGTGTTATTGGTTTAGGAATCTTTGTTCAAATTGTTTGCATGTTACGGTTTCGTTCAGTGAAGGGTTTTAGGTTTAGGCTTGATAGTCCGAAAAGGATGATAATAAGAAGTTTTATTTGATTAATTATGTCCTTAATTATGCAGAAAAACACAAAGCCTGGTTGTGTGAAGGAATCTGACATCAGGTATTTTGAGTTCCACCATGAATTTTTGCTTAACAGTGTTAAATATGAAGGGGGTTTATAGAGATTATGGTTTAAGGAAGATGTTTGTTCAATTGTGAAGATGATTATATGGTCCAAAAATTAGGGTATGGGTCTGGTTGCAAATTGTTTTGGGATTTCCCTTATATAAATGAAGCAGAGTCCATAGAATAACTTAGAGATTATGAGACATTCGAACAAATATTTACCTTGTATGAACTTGACCAAGCCATACCTATTTACATAGTTCATGGAGTGGGACATATACATGTGTCAACTCCAATAGGGAAAATTGTTTATTCGAAGGCAAAGAAAAGACGTGTCTCAAAAAGGACAGGAAAAAAATGTAAGTTCTCGTATGTTGACCAAGCGGAGTGGAATGATTTTGAAGAAGCGGGTTATATTATGGACGAGAAGAAGGTTGATGGGACAACTATGAAAGTTGTGGACATTGTTCACTTTGGTGAAGATGAAGTACAAGAAACGGTTGAAGGAGAGGGTGATGAACTGAAATGGGGAAAAGAGGTACAAGAATGAGGAGAAATGGAGTTGCAGATGTACATAGTGGAGATGATAGTGAGGGTAGTGATGGTGATGACAATGAGGGTGATGATCTAGTTGATGAAGAGGTTAAAGTTCCTGCTGGAGACATACCTAATGGTGATGTTAGTGAGGAATCTGAAATTCCAGAATAGTTGAGAGAGGTTCAATTTGACATAACGAGGAAAGAGTGCTTGATGATAATGGTATCACTTCACAACAGCCTCAGCATGAGGTGACAGAAGAAGGTTCCGATTACGGCCCTCCAGAACAATCATTGCCTGAAGGTTGTAAGGATGACAAACAATATAACATATTTGATGGCATTGAAGATATTGATGATATTTGTGATTGGGGGTGCCAAGTGTGTTTGATCGTAAGAAGGTGAAGGGAAAGTTTACAACTCATGCAGTTAGGGAGTGAGATTCGGATGTGGAAAAAGATGTGGAAATTAGGCTATATTCCCTATTTCGGGACGTTTATGTGTTCCGGTACATTCAAGACATATGCTGTCTTACTAGAATTTGACTACTATTTTGTGCGAAATGACAAACAAAAGATTGAAATAATGTGTACAGGTCACAAATATAAGTTCTGGTGTTGGTTTTGCAACACGAAGGGAGGGTCAGTTATGCAGATTCGTGCATTTCGAGGAGAACACAATTTTTTCGACCATTGCGAATTCAATGGCGACATATGATTTCATCACAAGGATGTAGTTAGTTAATTTACTTACTTATCATTTCTTAACTTGAGTGAATTACAAAACTATTAATCTTATATTACAATGTGATTTTGTAGGTACATGGAAAGGGCAAGGATGTGTCTCAGATAGATGTTAAAAGCCTCTCATGGCAATGGTGTTGAAGGAGCTGAAAGTGCAGGGTCACAAACAGATTTACCGGGCATTAGTAAAGGCCCGAGAGATTATCACTTGAGACTTAGCAAAATAGTATGAAGTATTGTTTGCTTATTGTCAGATGTAGAGACGACAAACCCGGGAAGTAAGACAAGAATTGAAATGGAACATTACTTGATCCCACCGAGCACAGAAGCCCATGCAAGATTTCAAAGACTTTATATTCGCTATGCTGCACAGAAGACTGAATGGTTAAATGGATGTCGGGCATTTATCGGGATTGATGGTTGTCATCTCAAGGGAAGATTCTGAGGCCAATTGTCAGCTGTTGTAGGATGGGTCACTAACGATGGTATGTTTCCACTAGCGTTTGCCATTCTCGAGCAAGAGAACAAAGAGACATAGCATGAACTTCTGGTCATATATATTTCAATAATTAAATCAGAACTTCGTATTCCGTATCCATATGACTTCTGGTCATATACTCCTTGAATAACCGTAGATTTAATTATAACTTCGGTTTCTGTATATTGCATGTCATATATAATTCAATAAGATATATAGTACAAATAAATAATGTATAATATAAATGACATGTATAAATAAATACAAGACCACACTTTGAGCATCGGTGAAAGTATAACCATATTGTAGGTTAACTCATGTGGTTTAAATAACAAGAATAAATCATAATAACATATAATGTAAATGACAGATATAAACAGATATAGGATCACACTGCGAGTATATCGGTGGAGGTATAATCGTGCCTTTGATATACTCGGGGGTATAAATAAATATAAACTTCAAGCTTTGGGCCTTTATCTTTGTTTAGGAACTCCTGGTCCCAAATGAATCAATCTCGTCTTTAACTTCTGGCTTAAAGACACATTAATTTAGATGTGTGCAACACAATCAACCGTACATAGATCTCGTTTGTTGAGCTATATATGAACTTCATGTTCACAAATATATACCATAATGCAAAAGTTCGATTAAAATAATGATGTTTTTGTTATTTGTTTCTTTACCTCTTTGCTATCTTGTACCAAAATTATTGGATCATTAAAATAGAAGTAAATCAAAATTTTGGTACAAAATAAATATGCATAAAATAATCAACCCCGTAGTATAGAAGAAAAAAAATTCAATTTGGCAGACTTTCGTGCTGATAACGTGTTGTAAATAATATTATAATATGCACCAAACAACCAAGAATAAACAAAACCATAGACAAGATTTGATAAGAGAATGGAAGTAAAACGTGAAATGAAGAGATGAGCCAAAGGGAGAGCGAGTCTTTCTTTTGTTAATTTTCTTACATTGATTTGTGAATGGATCAGCTCTATTTATAGAGGATCTGTGTACCGCTCTTCTCTTTTTTTTGATAACGAACCGCTCTTCTCTTTTTTTTGATAACGAACCGCTCTTCTCTAGCTTAGCTTAGTGTGGAAGCTTATTATACTTACCCAACAAGTATATAGGGGTGAGCTCCATAATAAATAATTACTATAACCGTGATATTATCGTGAATCCAAATGTAATTTACTTCCTAAAATAGAAATTGAACACGCCATTGTGATTTGTGAGTTGTTTGTGAACATGAGTTCATCACACATACATAACTCATATGCCTCAAGTTGAGTTCCTTTCAAAAAGACCTGCTCAACCACAACACTACTTACAAGTTCCAAAATTAGGAGTCTCATATTTTTGGAGTATAATTGGTCATTACCCTCAAAACATGTATACAACTCGTTCACACATAATATATCAAAGTTGGATTGCAAAAACAAAAGGGATCAAGTTTTAAGAAACTAAAGATTTTATTTCTTTCTAAAAAAGAGGGCATTGTGCCCAGAACCAAGGAAACAACAACCCCAAAGACAAAAAGTATGGCCACCCCCACCCGCTTCTTTCTTTAAGTACATTATAATAACATCTGATTTAACTGAAGTGGTGGCCATCTCTAATCAAATTCCTATCTGAAATGAAAATGTAAGGAATTGTCATAAAATCATCAGTTTTCTATCACCATAATACAAAAGAGAGGACCATAGCAGGGCGGGAAAGAACTCTTGTGAGCGAGCGTGCATGATCTTCTCTACCCTTCTTACAACTTAACTCTATCTGTCGCGCCCTTTATCCTTTGTTTCCAGATTTGACCTTAAGCAAGTACATTCTGGGTAATTAAGAAAACCAATCTACAAATTATAATACAGCAACAGAAACAACGACCAGCATTTATCCATAAAGCAACAAAAATGACCACCCGTTCAAAAATCAGGCACGACATCCTATAATGATAACATACAAATCATCTGTGGAAAAGTTAACATGATGGTGTCCACTACTTTAGGTTTAAAAGTGTTCGTGAAACGGTGACACACACACATGTTATTATGCAGTCTTTTAGTTGAAGTGGATGCGTGTTTTATTTCGTTTAATGCTAATCAGTAAGACCTGAAGCCTAAGCAAATGGCATACCAAGTGAAGGGGTTAAAGGTAAAACAACAGCGCTCCAATTCATGAAATTATGTGATATAGAAGTTATTAAAGATCTTTGAGGTGGTTGAGCAGAAGACTAGGCAACAGAAGGGAAACAAATCTTAGCCTAAAAAGAATGCGACAAGTAGAGGAAATATATAACTTACCTATCCTAGGGTGTCAACGTCTAGGTCTTGGTTTGCAGCGGAATTCGGCTAAAAGTGCTATATGATCAGAGGACCACTCTGGAGAAGGAAGGGCTGTGTCTTTCCTTAAGCTATCTTCATCCAATAGTTCTAGTAAGGACTCCACAGTTAACGAGTCCGCTGCAACCACAAACAATTTGTATACCAAAATGAGCCACATACAACTTGCAATTGTTCATCAACTTAGGTCTAAAACGCTCACCTGTATAAAATATGTAATCTAGGGTGCCAATTGATTCTCTGGTGAAACTTGTAAATAAGGGTTCATTTGTTGTGGGATCCATTCTCCGTCGATGCTGCTCCAAACCTAGACTCACCCCAATTCTTGCAAAGGATGAGTATGCGCTGACCTGTGATACAAACGCTAGAAGGCATAAATAACACGCCAAACATGAAAACCACAGACTCCTGTCTTTTTTTTCCTCTCAAGCCACCACTCCCAACCATGAAAAGAAACAAAAGATAATGTAGGGAATTTTTTTGGAGTCATTCATGTTACCAGAGGTAGCTGATGAGAGAGCTTGTTAACAGGACGCAAAATTCCAAGAGGATCAACACTTATATCTGGATGCATAGGATCGACTTTCCCCATTGCAAGAAGTGCATGCGGAGCACTGCACAAAAAGTGAGGTGGAGCCTTTTGATGACACATACAATTACATAGACAATATACCAGCAGGAAATAGCAGAGCCAACAAACCTTCCAGGAACCGCATTGAAATCACCACAAACCAACATTGGAATATCTGCACTAGCAGCTATTTTCTCTAGACCTTTTAAAAGAGTTTGGACCTGGCTTACAAAACAGGAAGTTACAAAATGAAATACCAATTTAAATATCAGAACATTCATGGGACAACAGCTAAAAGATAAAATGTAAGCACCTGCCAGAGCTTAACATCCTTCAGATCATGGTGGATATTTACATGTGTATTTGCCTGAGATGCCAGAACACCATAGAAGACATCGTGTTATTAGATGTCAATTAAACAAATAGTCTAGGTAGCAATTGATATAGAATAACAGTTAATTTAAACACACGCGAAGACCTTGCATTACATCATAGAAATTGTTTACAGATTGTAAATAGTGATTATGCATGCCTAGCTATCTTGAATGGAATATTGTCTAAACTTTCAACTTTCAGAACTATTCACATAGGGAGCAGCAATAGAAGTGATTCTCCATGTGAAAAATGAAAAGTGAAAAGACCGTTCACCCTCGAGAGCATTATATCAATGAGGGGCATTTGAAGTGTCACTAGTTAAGCAGTGCATGACAGAAATTGTGCATACAAAAGTGAAACACAAAAAATATGCATAGCATGTTTCATTTGGAAGCAGTGCATGAAGATTCACACATAAAAATCATGAGCAGCCGTTAGCTATCAACAACAGCCCAAAACATGCTGCAGCACCTTCAATAAAATCGGGACAAAAGAAAGCTTACAAAAATACTAATACGAATTAATCAACTCAAACAAATTTATCATGCAGTAATCAGATCTTTTCAAATCAGGTCTACATATAGAATCGCAAGAAACTTACTACACAAAGAAGCTGGCGTTTCCCAGGAGTATCAGCTCCCAGGTTGCTAAATTTTGCTTCAAGAACTGCTATTAGGGCAACATTATCCTACACGCAGAATCAACTCACATAAGTGCAACTTGGTCGACATAAACTATGGAAGTTCTAGGATAAAGTACATAATGATTAAAGTATAAACTAGTAAAGTGCATCCAAACCACCTTAACCAATCTATTCAAAGCATTTTTCTTCTGGGCACTTGGAACTATTGCATCACTCAAAGATTGTGCAGCCTTGTTAAATTCAACCTGCACACAAGCATACATTCAATTATACGAGTGAATAAGAGAATTCCTATTTCTTTCCACCAGCAAACCATTTACTTGCCTCATATTTTTTGACATGTGAGAACCTGTCTCTGCGGAAGAAGGTTGCACATCCATCAATTGTATGGGTATTTCCATTATAAACCTAGACCAAAATTAACACTGTTAATGATAAATTGGGATGTAGAGAATACTAGAACAAGGAACAACTTTTTTGTAATACCTCATTAGTTTTTCTCTTATAAAGAGCTTGATAACCATGTTTGACCAGCTCAGGGGCAAAAAATTCTTCAAAGTGATCATTTTGAACCTGAAATGAAGCTCTGACCATAATTAGATGTTCAAACACACTCAAACTCATAGCCCTTTTACTTTTACCAGCACAAATCAATAGATTTTGTGCAACAATTGAGGATGGGAAGATAAACTAAAATATGGAAAGTTGGAAACCTCTATATATCATAAGAATGGAAGATGCTACTGTAAGTACCCACTCATATTACTTTTATGCTTCCTTCACCTCAGTCACCATGAACAACCTCAATCATCATCGCCAACAGTTCCAAGAGAATGATTTTAACATTTTCAAAAACAATAAGATTTAAAATAGAACTATGTAGTAAGGTGTCAGATTATTCTTCTGAGCATGCTGTTAGGAGTCCAACTCAGACTTAACGCATGCATTCATAAAACATCAGGTTGAAAGGGAAGAGACATTTTTTACTTGATTGTAAGTAGATGGATTGACAGGGTAAAGAGGCAAGTCACTGCCTAAAAGCATGATTAAGGGTTCACATTTGATGTTCAGGATTTGCAAAAATTCAGTCAAATAAAACAACAAACAAAGTATGCAATATCCTAGTGGAAGTTTCTCAGTATCCAAGGGTAAAGCCAAAAAAATATCCTTCAATATTGTTATTTTTTCCATTGCCTTGTCTAGACATGGTAACTAAATTCAATACGAAACCCTCAACCACGCCTTAATACATAGGTTTTTCTGATCCGAGATTCTCTAAAGTTAGCACTAACTACCAACTTCAATGGACTTAAGTTTTATCAGCATTTAAACAGTAAACTTTTCAAAGTTTTTCGAGACACTGAGGGGAATAAGATATATGGTATGTCTCCAACTCCAAGTTAAAAAAAGTGTTTGTTTCATGTACCTCTTGAAGACAAACAATGTCAGCATGATAACCAACTATTTCTCGTAACAAGTTATGTCTTCTATATGTCCAAGACAGAGCCCAAGAAGGGCAATAACTGAATGCATCGCTTGTAGCACACCCATCAGATAAAATGTTGTATGATAGTACAGTAAAAGTTCCCATTGATGAAACGCGGCCATCTGAATCCAAATGTCCCAATGCATCAACCCCACTAACTGGGATTAAGCGACGTGGGCTCGGGGAGGGAGCTGGAATGACTCGAGAAGTCAATATGGTACTTGCATGTCCCATGGGCTGTTTGGTTTCAACATTGACTACAGCACACTCTAGCTTAAGAACATGGCCAATATCATCAGCTGTTGGTGTATATGTTTTAAGACGCCCAACTTCAAACCAAGTCTCACCGCCACTTCTTTGTGTAACTGCGGCAGGATATAAAGGTGTCGATCCATTTGTCAAGCTAGGGCTTGATGCTGAACTGGATAAGCTAGTATTGGATCCTGAGCTATTAAAGCGCCCAAATAACTCTTCATCCTCATTTCCATCTTCATTTACAGCACTTGCAGCGCGGTCATGTAGAAGACGATGATGCTGCCATGCATCACAGAAGCACTTGGGTGAGCAGTGATAACTCTTGGACACAGGTATTTTAGCCTTAACACAACCAAGGCATTGTAATGTTGCTTGTTCAGATGGATGTATACTACACACGGCAACTTTCTTATCACTTTGTATGCGATACCTGCAAAACAAAAAGGCCATACACCTGAGGCATCAAGATTTTTGCATCATCAAAATCTCCATGAACAAAACCATTAAACTGCCACAATACAAATGCCTTGCTATAAAAACACAATGAGAGTTCTATAAAAAAAATCTGAACCCCTCTCATAATACAAGATGCAACTTCAGTCAACAGTAGTATGTACTTCAGACGAGCCAGAGCGAAATACCCTTATGACTCATTATACACTTGACATTAGATCACAAGAAAGTACATTTTAGATATCCAAGAACTTTCAGATGAATAGGAAAGAAGCTTAAACGGAATGAATCAGGATTCTAGTGTTAAAATTACACTATCCTAAATCCAACTCCATTAGCATAATATTGCAAATTTTTACCAATAAAGCCAAAAACATTACCATTAATTTTTTACATTTAAAACACATATTTAACATAGTTTTCTGCATAGGTTAGTAATCCTTTAAAGTTTTCCCCAAAAGAACAATAATAGCTTCATTACTAAAATGGAACATTGAATTGATCTTCACAACTGAAACCTATTGCAAATATTTTTCAAAATAGCCAAAGAAAAATATCTGATACTAACAATAAAACAAGTTGGGACCAACCACTAAGACCCCATGTATCTTAATACTTACATATGTTCCACAAACATAGTGAAGTTAATAGGATTAGCACCAATTCAGTTAAATTTTTCCTCTTAAACAGTCGAAACAGAATAAGAAGTAGGTGCCTACTTTCAGATAAATACATCTCATCACTCTCCTGAACATGTACTAAAAAGCCACCCTAAATAATTCACGAACATGTCCTTTAACTGAGAATAGATCATTTCAGCAATCAGCATGTCAGTGCATCATATTAGTTACATTATAAACACTTGCCTTTAAAGGAAAACTATTTCTTGAACAGAAAAGGATCACCGTTGGTCGAAGCACAATAAGCATAGAAAAGAGCAACAAATTTGGCCATTTATAAATATATTAGTTTAACACTAAGTTATACAAATCTTAGCAAACTCAACAATAGAAGGTCACATTAACCGGTAAGAATTCGATGAGAATGGAACAAAATCTGTAGGGAAATGCAATTGCACTTACCAGTAATAACAAAATTGTTGTAGAGTTATTTTCTAATTATAGGTTCTCAGCACGCATATCTCCGATAGCACAACTTGATCTTTACTTACAATGGTGCTTTTGCATAAATAATATTTACTTAAAACTGGTAGCTAATTAATGCGCTAGCATAAGGGTAAGAAAAGGCATAGTTTCAATACTTGTTGACTCGTGTATCTTAGTGTAGGACAAATTAGTGAAAGATAAGTCACATAAATGTGAATAAAAGCATGACAGATTACTTAGTCACCACTCACCATCCTACAACTGAAGGTGTGTCTCATTACAATGAACAACACACATCTAGCGATACAGACCTGACCCGACTGCCAGTATTGCTCATTCGTCCCGCCATGATAGACAATGTGGGGGTGAGCATTCAACGATTAAGCAGTAAATTATTGTTAAGCTAAGCACATTGTAGAGCGAAAAGAGTAACAATTGCACAAGGAATGAACTATCCAAGAGCCAAAATCTTGATGAAGAGAAAGGAAATGACAAGAAGACTCACCATTTGTACCTCAAGAAGTGGCCACCGAGCGGGGCCGACTCGGGCACGTCGTCGGTGGTGGCGGTCTTGTCGGGCCGCTGTAGGAGCACGTAGGGCGTGAGCTCGCAGCCAACAATGGGGATGTCAGAGGGCAAATGTACACGCAGCACGCTCAGCATGCTTCACTGATCGGAATAGTCCCAAACGCAAACAGCAAAATCAACTCCTGTAGCTTCTCGGCCATTTACATCGCCGGAACCCTAGAAATCCCCCAATGACAGATCTCGCCGGAACAAGGGGACCGCGAAATTCGACGGCGACGGAACGAGCTCGGAGACGAGAGTGACGTGTACCGAACTGATTGGAGGGGATCGATGGGCGAGAACAGGACCGAGAATCGCAGAGAGAGAGAGAGCGAAGTGCTGCGATTTCTAGGGTTTTAGAGAGGAGGAAATGGAGGTGAGGATAGAGAGAGAGAGAGAGAGGGCGTGTTTTGGGGTTGGGGGGGAGTGTATGTATCTATATATCTATCGATGTGGTGGTGGTGGTGGTCGTCGGCTCTCTCCTCCCTCCCATTTCTATTTGGGTGTTAATAGAGCCATGGCGCGTGAACACCAAGCGTTCCTGTTGCGCGTGGTGAACTCGTGCAAGATCTCTCGCTTTTTTTTATATATTTTTATTTTCTGTACAATTTTTTCTTTATCTAATTGTTCTTTCTCAATTATTATTTGTACATTTTCATGGGTAGTACTTAGTACAGGGCTCAACTGCATGATAAAAATCAAATTTCCAATTTTCAATTCTGTTTTGTTTTTTGATTTATTTTATCCTGATTTATTCTTATATAGATATGATAATTTATTCATATATTCACTAAAGTATCAATAGTTTATTTTACTCTTAAAAATATTTTTCAACTCGAGTTTGTGCTTTTTTTAATTATTTTTATTCACCATTTATGTTTTATGAGAGTTCAGATGTAGACGAGTTCGGAGTAAAGAAAAAAACTGGCGAGCTCAAGTTGAAAAACAATTTATAATTATTCTTTTCCGATTATTATTTGTACATTTTTATGGGTAGTACTTGGTACATAGTTTTGCATGCATGATAAAAATCAAATTTCTAATGTTTTTTTGGATTTATTTTATCCTGATTTAGTCTTTAAGATATGATAATATATTCATATATTTATTAATGTATCAATAGATACTTTCAAAAAAAATGTATCAATAGTTTATTCAAATGTAATTTGAAATTGCAAATAGAAATCAGTTTAGATTCGAGTAAATACCAGTGAAAATAAATTTTGAGATCAAATTGTAAAAAATTGACATGTTTGTAAAGGCAATCAATTTTAAGATGATACTATAACAATTTTTAATACTTTTAAGGGTAAATTGCAAAAATTATGTCATAAATGTTTTTAATTTTGCAAAAAAATGGCATGAACTTTCATTTTACAAAGAAAAGTGTATATAAACTTACTATTTTATTTGCAAATTGTGTATATTTGTCTAAAAATATCATTCAAATTATTATTTTTTAAATCAAAATTAAAAAATATTTTTTTCAATTCGTGTTCGTCAGTTTTTTATTTTCTCACATACCATTAATATCTTTTAGTGAGACTTCAAATCTAACGAGTTTCGAGTAAAGAAAAAAAACGACAAGCTCGAGTTGAAAAACTTTAATTTTTTATTATGATTTTTCAAAAACAAATATATTATAAGGGTATTTTCGTCATATCTTGACCAATATACACGTTTTGCAAAAAATGGTAAGTTCACATCCAATTTTTGCAAAAATGAAAATTCATAGCAACTTTTGCAAACTGGAAAAGTTTTTTTTTTCTTCTGAAAAGTCTTGTATACCTAGGGTTGTAAACGAGTTGAGCTTTTAACGAGCCACTCGAGGTCGACTCGTTAAATATTCGGTTCAGGCTCGTTATAATCGAGCTCGAGCCGAATTCGAGCTCAAAACTGAGCTCGTTTAATAAAATGAGTCGAGCTCGAGCCTAATATTTTAAGGCTCGATAGGCTCAACTCGTTTAATATTTAATTAATTATATACTTATATGAATATATTTTTTAAAATTTAATAAATATTTATAATAAAATTAGACGAGTCAATCTCAAGTTGCCTCATTTATTATTTAATGAATTATTTATCATTTATTTATTTTTTTAATGATTATTTTTGTTGAAATTTAAACGAACCGAATTGAGTCGAGCTCGAGCTTGCCTATTTTATTTCGAGCTGAACTCGAGCTTAGTTGCATAATCTCGTTCGAGCCCGAGCCGCGCTCGAGCCGAACACTTTTTTCACGAGCCGAGCCGAGTCCTGCCAAAATGAGGCTCTTCAGCTCGTTTACACCCTTATACATACCCAAAAACTCTTCCCCACCCTTTCAGCGAGATCGAACATTTGACCTCACCACAACCAAAGTTAATTGCAACGTTTTGCAATTTACTATATTTTTCAATAATTTATAAACTAATACATTTTTATGGAGACACCCGAACAATTCAGCCTCACACTATCAACAGGTTCGAAACTTAGGAATAATGGGGAGAATTATATAGACAGATAGAGAATGATGTAAATTTTGAGAAAAAAGAAAAACTAATACAAAATCAAATTGGAGCAAATTATCATATATTAAGACTAAAACACGTCAGTTTAAAAATGTTTTTGGCATAGGATACTTTAATTGGAATGTAAAATTCAATGCACATTAAATCGAAACAAATTGACATTTTGGCGGCAAATAAAAAAAATTGAGATCATATTGCAACAAATTATAATATGATAAGAATAATTTTTAATAGTTACTTAGTCTTTATTTGATCGTGAGTTTCTTTTGTATTTCTCCACTTTAATAATTGAGATATTTTAGAATATTATCGTCTATTTCTCTCCCACTTTGATTATTGAACTTGTATGTATAAGAAAAAAAAATTAATAAAGAATCACAAACTTTCCAACTCTTTATGGTATCAGAGCCTACTCAATAATCATATTCACTCTCACTAAATTCATCTTTAGTATTACTAAATCCTTACGAAACCAGAAAACATTTTACAATTGTTTCTATTTCACATATCACATAATTCACTCCTGCAAACTACTTAACATGAAAGCTTCAAATGAAGGTTACGTTCAAAGACTTTGATTTGTTAAATTCCTAGATAGATCTCACCCTCTTCACGTCGAGGCGATAGCCGCTTCAAAAGAATTTTCAAAAATGATTCCCAATCTGGCATTTTATTTTTCTTGGAAACGTCAAAAGCGCCTTCTATATGGTGCCCTTCTTGAAAATGCACAAGATAGACCTTGGAGCAAATTTATGTTTAGCATACGGGCGAAGGCAAGGAAAACATAAGCACCTAAATTTTTTTAATTTGTGATAATTCAGTCTGATGTGCGTAAGGAGATGCCAAACTTGGCATTTTGCGTCAATAAATGATCTCAATTTATGCAAAAACCGATAGATGCTCATTGTCAAGCATTGAAACGAGTTCTACAGTACTTAGCTGGCACCATTGACGGTGACATCAATATCGGTTGCTCGATCATCAACCGAGGCTAAGTATAAGGCATTGACTGATACTGTATTTGTCTCCACCGAAGACCAGCTTGCCGATGTCATGACAAAACCCTTGTTTCGAACTCGCTTTAACACTCTAATCTTCAAACTTGATCTTTCTCAACGGACTAATCGAGGAAGTCGATTCAAAACTAATGACACTGACTGTAAATCTTAAAAATGGTGTTTGTAACTAAAATATAGCAGTTTTCATATACTAGTTGCACACGTATACTTAATTATTAATAAAAATATTAGCAGTATAGTTTTTATAGAGGAGGAGATGAAACATTAACAGAAAGGCTCAGTGTTGTTGCTTATACATTACATGGCTCCATTTCGTTCCATCTAAAAGACAAAGCTGTAGCAGAGAGCATCACATTGTGGTGAGTGGTGAGTCACAGTAGAGGAGGTTGCTTACAAAAATAAGAGCAAGTGCAGATAGCTTCCATGCACTGTCCCACACCATACATTTCCTTGGAACAGTCCAGCAAGCACCTCTGCAAGTCGCACTTGGTTGAGTCCAGTAACAGCTGCTTGTGGCACGTGTGCTCCGGAAGCCTCACGCCTCACTCACTTCTTGCTGTCCCTGAAACATAATCATCATTTTAAGTCAACAACATGGTATGGTACATAACAAATCAACAACCTTGTAGTGAATCATGCAGCCCCCATATCAAATACTCTGTGAAACGATTCAACATGAACATTTTAAAAAATTAACGAAAATAGTAACGTCTAAATTTTTAGTAATTATGTGAGCCCGGACGAATTTAAACAAAATAAGTATGGTAAATTGTAAAAGTGGTCAAAGTATGTACAATAAGTTGTAATTAACCCTAAAATGAATTATATTACACGTACAAAGTATATCCAAGGGAATACGCCAACAATCCGCCTCATTTCAAGTGGAGAGCGAGAGCTTGTGAGTTTGATCCTCATTAGAATTAGGAATGATGATGATTTTATGGGTAGTTAAGTAATGAAGTAATTTTCATAAAAAGAAAAAATTATTTATCGTTGTTCTGAAAGTAATTATGTCACTTTTAAAATTTGAGAGTTATATGAGCTGTGCATGACACATTTTTCGTTTGTTTTGACGAAAATTTACAAACAATTCACGACAAATTATAGAATTAGCAAATTAAATGACAACTTATTGTAAAAGTGGAATAATACATCGTCAAGTTTTGCAATTATCCATTAAACTTTTCAGCAGTGTATTCGAATTTCATTGGGTGGGTTTGGAACATAACATCAACTGCAGGTAACTAATTCATCAAGAGAAGAAGCAATCATCAAAAGTCTCATTAAAAAAACAGATGAAGGGCATTATTTCAGAGCATACTAGAATCAATTGTAATCACCAACCAGTAATTAAAAATACGAGCAGCATGAAATTAGCAGTAATATAGAAAACCTGAGAGAAGAAGCAGAAGGAGCAGGAAAGGAAAGAGTGTAGTCAATATCTTCATATCCACCTTCAAGCTTTGATCTTCCTTGGAAGCTTGCATGCCGTTAAAAGATAAGGCACTACCTTCTCCGCCAAGATTTCAAGTACAATCTTCTTCTGACAAAACAAACTGAAGGTTGAAACTTGTAATGGAAGAGAATAGAAAGATGTAATGTTGATGAGTTTGCTGCTAATCTAAATTAAAAACTCATAGGGTTAAGACAAAAGCAAAAGAGAGACTGAAAAGTGTTATCAAATCAAAGTATCTTAAACATCAAAACTTAAATTCTATCAGCAGCAAGCAACTCTCATGCAACTAGCAAGCTTCCCATCCCCAGAATATATTCTTTTCCTCAGAGCTCTGCAATCACATAAGCCAACAAATCTTCCCCATAACACAACAACACAAAAAAGAGTTGGTTCAACTAAGGATGATATTATTCAATTCTTATCTCGAATCAAGAGATGCTTTTCTTTTTCAGTTTCTATCTTCTATTATGCACCATGTTCTGAAAAACATTAGGCGCTAACATGGTGAAGGCCTCTAGAACGGCCAGGCAGACAGCTTCACGAGATTTTTAGAACACTGCTCTGGAGACAAATTGGGCTAACCAGACAAGAACTTGGTTTACCTTAATACACCATAGAATATGGATAAAATTCAAAAAAATCCATAACTAAATCCTTATTTCAGAAAGCATCACTTGCATTTAACATCAAAAGATAATCAATTAAAAACAGCTTATGGAGAACAACAGAGTATCTCATAATAGAAACTAATTAACACGTCTGAATTGATGTTTGCAAGACAAAAAACAAACTAGAACAAAACAAAAAACCATATCTAGTAGCCTCCTTTAAGATCGTTAACAACATCATATGGGATGGGGGTAACTGTTTCCAAAGTCGCGCCTTCCACCATGAACCCAGGTTTAGGGCCTTCTGGAATCCGCTTCGTGCTGATGACTTGACCATTTTTCTTGGCCTCAGCCTTCAACTGATCATTCTTAATCTTCCTCAGCTTGAACTCCTCAGTGCATCTGGAAGGCAGCACGTGTTCAATACGCACATGAATCCTCTTCTTGATGATCCTGTTTCCTACCTGGATTATCATTAATGAACTCAAATTCAGGTTGCAATTCATAGATCACATAGATAGAAAATCATGCTCTGTAGATGAAATTTTTCACAAACAAAAGTGGAGTATGTCATATGAATCATACAGAAATAAAGAGCACAAAACAGTGCAGAGGAAGAACAACAAAAATTAACTACCAAAACTGAAACAGCTAAATTCCAAATTGCAACTCCATACAGCAAACAATTATCACTAGGGTATCAATTCCCATTTAATACGTGTAAAACATTGAACCATATAGCTAAACAGTCAGATAAAACAAGCCGTCCTTGTACTTAAAGCCCTCAGACAACAAATCATACTACATCATCAGAAGGAAGCCAATTACCACATACATTAGTCAAACACATAAAAGAAATAAGAGATAAAAATCATTGATATGAAAACTAATCAACAATAAAGTGTAACATTAACCATGTAGTACAAACATACATAACAGATGACACTAACAAATTATAAGAATACTATACATCACCCATAAACATATATCAGCAGTCACTTGCCTCTAGTTCAAAAACTCCAATACAAATGAAGAACCCATCTAAAGCACCAATTCAAAATATACATCAAACTTGAAACAGTTCAAACAAGCTAAAAAATTCTCAAAAACAACTCCAGAAGAGAGAACCAAATCAAGTACCTGCTTGTTCAAGACAATTAACAAAATTCAGTAATAAGAATATACTACAGACCACCATTTTAAACAAAAAAATACATCATAAAAATAAAAATCTCAAATAAACCAGATAAAATGAAGAACCCATAAATCCAAACAGCCATTTCTAACCAAATAAAACCTGAAACAATTCAGACCAAGCTAAAAAATTCTCAAAAGAAAACAAGAGAGAGCGAGATGTGTATATACCTGCTTGTTCATCTCGACGCCGATGGCGCGCTTGGTGACGTTCCAGACGCGACCGGTGCGGCCGTGATAGAACTTGTGGGGCATCCCCTTGTGGATGGCTCCATTGACCTTGACGTCCACGTACTCGCCGATCTTGTACGTCCTCAGGTACGTCGTCAGGGGTATGTAACCCTTCTTCCTGAAAGCTCGAGAGAAGGAGTCTCTGGTGCGAGCACGAAGTCCATGACCAGCCGGCATTTTCTCTCTCAACCTCTACACAAACCCTACCTCGTCCTTTTTATATCACTGTGTTTGGGTTGGAGCAGTCCATAGGTTTGGGCCGTGGGCTTGTTTTCGACCAATGCCTAAACTTTTGGATCTAGTCTTTTTAAACTGGGCTTTTGTTTGGGCCGGATGAACTGATCCTGGACCGGCCCAGAAATTAGGGTAGTTTTCTAACCGACTAGTCTTTGGTTTAAACTGAACCAATCAAGTTTCATGGGCGTGATATTTGGTCCGTCATTTCGGTCTCAATGTATCATCCGAGGTCTATCTTAGGTTCAAAATTTTTATATGGTCCGTCATTTCGGTCTCAATGTATCATCCGAGGTCTATCTTAGGTTCAAAATTTTTATATAGGCTCAATTTTTTAACCTTACGGTTCGATTTTCTTGGTTAATCGCACATTTTGAGTCATGCAAACCGAACTTGAACCAAAATTGATGAATTCACTTGCAAATTAAACTGTAACCAAAATATTATCCATGGTTTCTTGTTTTTTTTATTCAGCCCATTCTCGGTTTAATTACGACTTCTGGTAAGAAAATGGACACTCCTTAAGTATGAGTGGGGCTTTTTATCTATTCTATGTGTATATTTTTTTCTATAAAATAATTGTTGCTTGTAATAAATTATAGAGAAGTTTAATTCTTAAATAGCTCATTGTAGTTTTGTTTTCCAAATGTTAACCATAAACTTGATTCGATATTCGATATTACTAAACTATGAAACTTGATTCGATACTAGAGCATCATGATTAAATTTTTTTACCATTTTATAATACTATGTTTAATGGTTTGTTTAGTTACAAAAAGCTGCTTTAATATACTTTTTATGACTTTGAAGATTAAACTTTAAACCAAACCAAAAATTGCAAGAACGAGGACTATGATTAAATTATAAAAATATATTTACGTAAACAACCAATAATATTATTTTTAACGAAGAACAGAGTAGGTAAGTGAGATCAGCAGATACACTATGATATCAGAAATTGGAAGTAGCTGGAAGTGGAATATATTGGACTCTTGTACTCGATTTTGGATTTGTGTTGCTACAAAAGTTGTTGAACCATTGAGTGAGAGACTCAGATTCGATTGCAAATCAGTTACAGTGTCTGACATAAAACTTTGCTGTATTATCACAATAATTTATTAATAAAAACGAGATGGACCTTAAATAATTACAAAAAATATTAAAAGTTCTGTAATCCCTTTATATACACATTAAAGTTTTGGTTCTGTTAGATTAGTTAATGGACCGGCCATGGAGTGGCCGAACCATGAGGGGCTGCCAGCCCTCATGGGCTGCCGTGG
>JAYMTP010002277.1:0-20318 GCA_036897365.1 Geranium brycei
TACGTTGTCTTGACATCTTTCGGAACCATTCGTTCGACATCTTTCTTACCTAAAATATAAGCCAATATATATAGTAATAACAAATATAATTACCCAAAATCATAAAGGATTGTAAAAAGTGATTGTATACTTTGGTTTTTACGAAAAAAAGTACATGTTTTTTACCAACAATTTCTTTTGCAAATTATATGCACATTTATTTTTAAAATATTCGTGAAATCAAATTTTAAAATTATTTTTTTCACTCGCGTTTGTTGTGTCGGTGTTTCACTTAATATCGAACTTGTGTAGATATAAAGTTCTACAAATGGACATCGATAATATGCAGGAGTAGATGAAACCAACGAATTAAAAACATTTTTAAATTTCAATTTTTTTAAATAATTTTCGGTGCATTTTCTTTATTTTTAGACAAATATACATTTTTACAAAAAGAATATAATAATTTACCAAGGTTTCTTAAAAAACAAAAGCAAACAACTAATTTTCTTGCAAAATTGGAATAACATGTCTCCACTTTTAAAAATTTACCTTAATTTTTGTGTATAACAAGTACAAGACCTGATGCATTGTTAAGGGATAATTACATTTAAGTACACGTACAAAACTTATTATTCATTTGAGTAGTTTAGAAGTTTATTTTTGATTTGAGAAGTCATTTAAACCATAACTGTTTTACACACTGTAATAGCTTTATGTGAAATGACACTTTTTCTCCTCCTTCAATCTCCATAATTTCCCTCCCTTTCTTACAATCTTTCACCAATTCTAACTCCATTGAACAATAACAAGAATTTAATCAATTTGAATAAAAAAATTGTATTAATGGCTTATTTGAGCAATAACAATGATTTGTTATGCATCGAGAGCATAAATTCTGATTTGTGGTGGCCCTATTTGGGCTTTTCGGCCATCTTTTTATGACTCCCGCGGTTTGAGCAACCATGGTGCGCAGAAGGAATGTGAGGATCTCGGTTCGGCCAGGCGGAGGTAGCTCGAGCACGGAGAGAAAAATCAATGACGAGGCAGGGGATTTCTTCGGGTAGGACTGAATTCAGATCTACTTCTTTCCGGCGATACTCTACGACAGAGAGACATATTGCAGGGCCTTTTCTTCTGGGTGCTTTTCCTGCAACGCGACATGCAATGGAAGGCGGTGGTAGCTCTGAATTTTCTGGTCGAACCTCCAACCGAGTGGTGGACCACCGAAATTCATTGGTGTTTTCAGCCACTAGATCTAGACTTTTTTGCAATGAGGAGGTCTCTCCACCGGAAGCGAATCAGCCAGAGAATGAGAAGATGAAGTTTTATGGAGATGAATTGGCCGGAGAACGTTGGAAGTTGGGGTTGCATGTCTGTCTGAAGACGAGATCAAGGGGAGGGGTCGGAGGGAGGTTTCCTTTGGTGGATGTGGAGGCCTAACGGTGGCTCTTTGTGGGCTGCCGTCTGGACTCCGGCGAGGAAGACAGCCGGTTTTGGAATTTAGAGAGAGAGAGAGAGAGAGAGAGAGAGAGAGAGAGAGAGAGAGAGAGAGAAAAGAGGGCAAAATCGTAATTTTAGATATTTTATTTGAAAAGACTAGAATACCCTTAATATTTAAGTAAAATTTGTTATTGAAGGGAGGAGCAAAATTTTTCTCTAATAAAAGTCTGTTACAGAGTGTAAAACAATGATAATTAATTCTATTTTGGTGACCTCTCAAATTTAATAAAAAAACAACAATTAGGTATCCTCGGGTGAAAAACACGTTTCGTCACGTATACTTAGTTACAATTACCCCTTGTTATAATTTTGACCAATCGTATTTAAAGATTTTAATTTAATCATTTATTTAATCCTAAAATAAAATGAGTAAAAAAATAGAACGATTATATTCACGTAAGTGGTGGCCTATCTAATTGTGCAGTTAATTCGTTCTCAAGTTCCGCGCGTTGGTTAGTTGGTGGCACTGTCACTTTCTCTCTCTCTCTCTCTCCAAAATTTCCATATTGTTCTGCGCTCAATATCTGCTCCGCTCCCCCGTCCATCCAATCCCTTCATCGCTTTGCCTCTTCCATTTCCTGCCTACGAGTCTCACTTTCTCTATCCAAACCACACGAGACAGAGCAGCACAGAGATCGGATTCAATGGATTCCTCTGCAACCATCTCCATGGGGTCTTCTTCTTTTCTTTCTTCCTCCTCTTCATCTTCTTACTCCTCCTTTTTCGCCCACTCCCAAAACCCTAACCCTAGCGCCAAGCCCCTTCATTTCAAGCTCCTCCGCGCACCCACCAACAGACCCACCTCCTCCAAATCCCTCAAATGTCTCCAATCCCCAAACTCCTCCTCCCCTTTGAAACCCACCTCCCAAAACCCTACCTTCTCCTGCTCCGCCGTCACCTTCTCTCCGCCGCCGACGCCGGAGCTCGTCCCCTGCAAGCTCCACCGCCTGGTTAATGAGTTCCAGTCCTTCCCGGACCCGATCGACAGGATGAACCGGCTGATGCACTACGCGGGCTTGCTCCCGCCGCTCCGCGAGGCGGCTCGGGTGGACGATAACCGTGTCATGGGCTGCACTGCCCGGGTTTGGGTGGAGGCGGAGATGGACGGTGAGGGGAAGATGAAATTTGCGGCGGACAGTGATTCGGAGATTACTAGAGGGTTTTGCTCGTGTTTGGTGTGGATGCTCGACGGAGCATCTCCCGAGGAGGTGCTGCTGGTGAAGACTGAGGATTTGGGGGCGCTGAATGTGGGGTTGCCCGGGGGAGAGAGGTCTCGTGTCAATACTTGGCATAATGTGCTGATTAGTATGCAGAAGAGGACCAAGGCCTTGATGGCTGCGCGTGACGGGAAGGAGCGTTTTGAGCCATTTCCTTCTCTGGTTATCACAGCACAAGGGATAAGTGCCAAGGGAGGCTATGCTGAAGCTCAGGTTCCGAATATCTTGAGTTTAGTTTTTGAATCCTGTATGGTTTGATATGTAATTTGGTCATAAGATTGATTGGCTGGAAGTTTTAGTATGCTAAGTTTGGTTATAGTTCAATTGCGCAGGCAAGATACTTGTTCCCGGATGAAAAGAAGGTGATGGAGCTTGTTCATCTGCTGAGGGAGAAGAAAATTGGTGTAGTGGCACATTTTTACATGGACCCTGAGGTGCAAGGGATTTTAACTGCAGCAAAGAAGCAATGGCCGCACATTTATATATCGGATTCACTGGTTATGGCGGATATGGGTGTCAAGATGGCGGAAGCTGGATGTGAAAACATAACAGTTTTAGGTGTGGATTTTATGTCTGAGAATGTGCGTGCTATTCTTGATCAGGCTGGTTTTGGAGAGGTGTGTCTCCTTTTCATTCATTCATTAATTTTCTTGATTTTCCATATAATCTTTATGTGTGCAAGCGTATGCAAATGATCAATTTGGATACTTGCATAGGAAGCAACTTACCGAATGCTGGTTATTGTAAATTAGTAAACTTGGAATCAGAAAAAAAAATTTTGGTATAATTGTTCTTTGAACAATATTTTCTTGTTCTAATCGAGCCCTTTACATTTTGTACTTCAAAATATCTGATGCCTGGAAACTAGATAGGTAGTTACTAGTTACCTGGTAAAGAGTTAAGATGCTATGAATAATGATATGTTGATTTGTATTGCTGTCATTTAGAATTTTTGAATTTAGTGATGCAACATATCTATTCTTCCTTCAATTGTTGAGATAATGGTAAGCATCTTCTGATTGTTTTGTACTTATTTTCAGGTGGGTGTGTACAGGATGTCAACTGAACGCATCGGTTGTTCTTTGGCAGATGCTGCAGCTAGTCCTGCTTATACAGATTATCTTGAGACAGCTTCTACATCCCCTCCTTCCTTGCATGTTATTTATATTAATACATCACTGGAAACAAAAGCGTTTTCTCATGAGCTTGTGCCAACTATTACCTGCACTTCTTCAAATGTTGTGCAGACCATTCTCCAGGTAGGTGTTGTTACCTCTCTTTTGTTCACTTTCCTATTCCTATTAGTCTGATAAGGCATCGAGTCTTGTTCAGTACCAAACTCTTGTAAGTATACAGTTCCATGTCCTCTTTTCTTTTAAAGCAAAGTGGCATTCGCATTACAGGCTTTTGCTCAAGTTCCAGATTTGAATGTATGGTATGGGCCTGATTCCTACATGGGCGCAAATATAGTGGAGTTATTCCAACAGATGACAATAATGACTGATGAAGAAATTGCAAAGATACACCCAGGGCACAGTAGAGACTCTATTAGATCATTGATTCCTCGCTTGCACCATTTTCAGGTAAGGTTATGTTATTTCCGTCCCTATTTTTCTTTTGACTCTCCCTTAGGCAAGATGATATGAACTCTATTTTACGAATACAGAAGATTAACGTAGTGATGAACCTTGCTTGAAGCACATGCATGGAATGGGTGGTTGGATGAGTTTGGTTAACTGCATTTGTTGCATTGAGAATCATAGTTTTGGATTTTAAAACATTTGCTCCAGTAGTTTTTACTTCCTGGTAGGATATGTTTAACTGGTATTATTGTGAATCTGTGATGTTCTCTATTATCTGAAATGATGCAAGATACAGAACAAATGTTATCAAAAGCCTACTTGACAAGTTGTCAAGTGCTTGGATCCTTGTGGCGAGGGTTCAAGTCAGGGTAGTGGTATAAAACTTAGCCTTAAAAGGAGAGCAAAGTCTTGTGGATACATAGATGTAATTTATTCGGCTTCCAAATCAAGCAGTTTTGATGGATAGAGAATTGAGATGGTATCATCTGCTTAGTTTCACAATTATTGGTGAAATAATTTTTGAGTTTAACTTATCTAAAAAATACTAATTGAAATTGCTAGTGACATTTCCCTTTTTCTTTCTCTTGTAATTTTAGTATGTCTTATGTATTGTTACTTGTTATAATAATTTGCTAAGAATACACTGTTTTTTGCTTCAGGAAGGAACATGCATTGTTCATCATCTTTTTGGGCGTGAAGTTGTGGAGAGGATAAATGAGTTGTATTGCGATGCATTCCTAACTGCTCATTTTGAGGTCCCTAGTGAAATGTTTGCGCTGGCCATGAAAGCAAAGAGAAGGGGAATGGGGGTGGTGGGTTCCACCCAAAACATATTAGATTTCATTAAACAGAGGGTTCAGGAGGCTTTAGATAGAAATGTCAGCGAACACCTTCAATTTGTGTTGGGAACAGAAACAGGAATGGTTACTTCCATTGTTGCAGCAGTTCGCCAATTGTTAGGTTCTGCAGAGTCCTCTGGAGCAGCCAAAGTTAAAGTTGAAATTGTTTTTCCGGTCTCATCAGACTCAATGACCAGTACATCAACAAACTCGTCTACCAACCAAGGATCTGTGAACTTGGGCGATGTCATATTGCCTGTTGTACCTGGTGTTGCTAGTGGCGAGGGATGCTCCATTCATGGCGGCTGTGCATCCTGTCCATACATGAAGGTAAACATGTTTTCATTTATGCTTCTATTGCAGCTTACACTACAGATACCAATTAGTCTAGACTCTCATATGTCGTATACCAAAAACACTATGATGATAATATGTTCCCCGTTTGACTTCACAAAACTCGATTCTCCAGACCACGTAACCAACATGGAGCCTCCGCTTGCACTTCACGTATCACACATTCTAAAGCTTCTCTCGTGAGCTGGGAGCATCAAAACTGTATTTCTCAAGCTACATTATTTCATGTTGTAGTCACAGTTTTAATTTCAGGTAGTTGCATCCCAATATATGCCCTTCCCTGTCCCGGACATGCACATAGTGTGTATGTGTGTGTGTATACCACATTAGAAAATGCACTTCAAAGGGGATTTTTATTTGAATATCATTTCAATCTAGGTGTCAGATGCAAAAATGCCTGAAGATATATAATTCATGTCACGGTGTTCCTGATTATTTGGAGCTACATGTTAAATAAATGGACGGAGCCTTGAATCTAGATTTTTTAGTAGTCCTCACATGATTATAAACATACCTGTCCTAACCTTACCTGATATCCGCCAATAGAGCCCTATATATCTATGAAGAACCCGAGTGTATATTCTCATGCTGGTCATTATTTGTGTGATCTGGCAGATGAATTCCCTCATCTCACTTCTGAAAGTATGCCAGCATCTGCCTGGCGAGAAAAACGCCCTTCTAGCATATGAAACTGAGCGATACAACTCGCAAACCCCAAATGGGAAATCGATAGCAGATGTTGGGTGTGAGCCGATCTTGCACATGAGACACTTCCAGGTTCGTATTCCACAACCTCCTTATGTCATATGGACTATTCTCTTGGGACTTAGATTCACATTGGAACATTTTGTTGCAGGCTACCAAGAAACTATCCGAGAAGCTTACCGATCATATCCTGCATGCAGTCGGAGGCAATGCCTCATCAGTGTGATCAATTCAAACTGAGGAAAGCTTCAATTGGAGTTCTTGATCAACATATACAGCCATAATTGGATACAAGTTCTAGCGAGTTTTGGCGTAGTAGATTTATAGAAATTGAAATGAAATTGCAATTATACGTCCACTTTGTTTCCGATATTGAATTCCACGTCTATCGGGTAATATTTGTTATTTCTTTTAGTGAAATTAGATAAATTGATTCAAAGATATAAATTAACAATGAGCATTTACCATGTGGTTCATTATTATTGTGATTCAAATGTGATAAAATGAGCTGAACGTGATAAATTATAGAGATATGTAAAGAATTATTTTGATATGTATTCAATATCTCTTTAAGTAAGTCAGTAAATAAATTAATTATGCTATGTTACATTTTCTCGTTAAAATACAGTTATTTTTAAAATAGTGAGAATTTTGTGTGTTCAAAAGATTAGAGGTGAATATTTTATAACTGAAATTGCAACTCTCGTCTAATCGAACCGTGCTAGACACTATGGGCTCAATCCATGGTTTTAAAGGTTTGTCCAGATTTATTAGTGACTACCCGAAAGGTTCAGTTTTGGGTTAAGCATACAAAAAATCACTAGTACCCATATAACTCGGATAACATTTTGATAACTACGTGGGTTAAGCATCAGATAGTTCTGGTGCACGTGATAACATTTCCACCGTTCATCTCACTCTCACATGATGCTCAACATTAATTACTAATATAACATGTGATCAAATATGTTTTGAATTGTAAATTGTGTTTTTACATGTTTTACAAAAAATAGAACACAAGTTACTTAGATAATCGACCCTATTTGGTCCATGTAAAAATCGACCCGATTTTACTGGCACCTACGCGAGGTCGGAAAGCATAGAGTGATACACTCACGCTTTTCCCCAACACAACAATATGGTAATTTTCATTAGGCTCAGACATCTCTACAAAAACTAACAATTACTTTACCCCAACATTATTATGTCCCGTAAAATATAAGAAAATCTTATTGGAGCAATGCCATACCAAATGAAAACCAACTAGGAGTTCATCATTTTGACATTAGTTTGATAAATGTCCTCAAGCTTATCACAAGTTCAACAATGGAATACAATGAAAAAAGAATCAATAAATTGCATGAGAAGTAAGAATGGAACCTTACGTGTGAATAAGACTCATCAACTCATCTTCTCCATAAGAATTCACTGAAACTTTCGTGCTAATTTTTTATGCAAAAGCTTTTCATTGGCATCAAATTGTTGCAAAAACCAATCATCACCAACAAAACAAAAGCACAACAAATAAGAGCACCAAAATTAACGTGAAATTGAAGCTGAGATTGTTCGATTGAGTGAAATTGAAGTAAAATAGAGGGAGTGATGAGAAAGGGGGATGAGAGAGTAATCAAAAGGGTATAGTTTAAAAAATGAACAAACATTTAAATACCTTCAGTTAATTTTAAAAATAAAATAAAATGAAAAAAAAAACTCAAAAACTAAATGAGAGAAAAATATATATTTTAGATGATCTGCCAAATAAAAAAAATAGGTGGCCTATACATAAACATATAGTTACATGTGTACCTATTTAGGGTTATCCCTAACAATAATTACAAAAAAAAACTAAATTTCACCACCCAAAAAGTTTTCTAGACAACCTATCATTCAACTATTTCACTAAAGTCATTTGAATCAATAACAGGGTAAATAAGTACCTCCCCATTCATTGTGATTCTAAAGTAAGAAGCCTCACAATCCTTCGTCCACTCTACCCAGTCTTCTCTTGCTTCGATTTTCTGACGGCCTTCTCCAACTTTTTCATTGCGCACTACGTTCTCCCTCGTCGCCCTCAAAACCTCAGTGCTAAAGAAATCAAACACTGATAAACTAAACTTTTGAATCAACTTAAACGTTTGAGTGTCCATACGTTAATATTGATGACATGTGTTGTGCGTGAAGGAGGGTTCAACAATAAGGACAAAACAATTATTTTACACTCTGTAATTACAAAGTTCTTAAGTGTAACTCGAAATACCTACAAATTAAGTTTTATGGTTAGGTAGAGTGAAGTCAGAAACTGTCCAACTTCGATACAATAAATTAGGGATAATGACACTTTGTTGCACTTAACAATAGCGAAATGACATTTTCATACCCTAATTAATGAACTCTCTTTTTAGTACTCTGACAATTTTTTTGTAACAACCTACGATAAAATGACTAAAATACTCTCCAATTACTTTTAAATTTTCAAAAAGTGTCATGAACAGTGAACCAGTTCAAATTAAAACTTAAAATTGAACCGATTTAAATTAAAACACAGAATTGAACCGGTTCAAATTTAAAATTGTCTAAATTGCCATGACTTTTGAATTTTCAAAAAATGCTCTCCACTCTCTCACAAAATCTAGATTGAAGCCAATGTCTTCTTCTCTCTGTCGGAGCGGAGCTCGGATCTGCGTTGGTTCCGGCGAGAACTCGGAGTTAGCTCCAGCAAAGGACGGTTCTCCGCTCCGATTCCTTCTCACTTCTCTAGCGGCGGCGAGCTCGTGTTGGTGGTGCCGTCAAATCCGCTCAACGGAGCTCACGGTTTCCTCGATTCTCGCAGTCTGATCCTTGCTGAGGAGGCCCAGGGCCGAGTAGAGCAGGAAGAGGGCGGCGACGGCAGGGACTTGGAATTGGAGCGTGGAGCCGACGCGGTCGTGGGAGTTGAGAGCGTCAAAGAGAGAGACGAGAGAGTTGACGATGAAGAGGAGAAGGAGGGTCGAGGGTGAAGGGGGAGAGAGCTTCAAGTGCTCCCATGACAAGGAAGCCACAGCCCGTCAAGGCCCAACAGCCGCCGGTCTCCGCCGCTGAAACGAACAAGAACTCTTTTTCTTCACTTTTTTATTTTTTGTAATAAAAAATTGAACCGATTTAATTCTTAAATTTTAAATTAAATTGAACCGGTTTAATTTTGATTTATTAAACCAAAATAGTTTATGTATTTTATGTATTTTAGAGGAAGATTGTCACAAAAAAAATGTTAAATAATTAAAAGAGAGTTTCTTAATTAGGATATGAAAGTGTCATTCCATTACAAGTAAGGATAATAAAGTGTCATGCCGTGTTCTCTTTTTTCTTTTCCTCGTACGGGTAGATGTTGTCAAAGTGTTATTGGTTTTATCAACGGCCAACCAAACAGGCTGATAAGCTTACACCACGTTACATGTTCCTAGTCATACACGACACGACACGTGTGCTTGCGGACATGGACAAAATAAACGTCGGCGATCATGTGAAGACTCTAATTAACCGCAACAGCAACAAGCACTACGCCGTTTTGAAACAAGTAGCACTCCGTTGCGTTTTGGTTCCATCGTCCCCTTCCTATTGCGACTTATCCATTGCATCTCAATTTTCAATATCTTCGTCTCTGTGCGAGAATCGAGGAACTCGTCTTCTTTAATCGGATCATCACCCACCGGTACATCCCAGTTTTCGCTATTTTGTTTTTGCACCTCAAGTTTGTGAATTCTTCTACAATTCTGGGTTCTGAATAGTCAAACAATCTGCATTTATTTTTCTTTGAAATTGACACACAACATTAATCAATGAGAGGCAGTAAATAGGTGCTTGAACTGCTAATAGCCAAAACTCTGTTTCCTTTCTCTGTGGAAGGGAGTTTTGTAGAATGTTAGGGTGTCCCAATTTTGGTTATATCTCATCAAAATGAAAACTTGGAAATGCTTCTAATTATTGTGGGTAAATGGGGTTAATAATTAATAGAGTTAGCCCTCCGTGTTCTTGTAATAAACAGCTTGCAATTCACTGTTGAGCCATCTTAGCTGCTTCTAGATTTCACTGGGATGGAACTCTTAGCTTTCTTTAGATGTATCTATGGTGAGATGATGACAGTCCTATTTCAAGACATCTTTTTTTACGACTTAAATAATGTCACGTCTCTTGTTCTCGGCCATCGAATAAGTTACTGTTGGTTTTACATGTGAATGCTGTAAAATAGGTAGTGGTATACATGTGAGATATTCCGTCGACGAAGCGGAAAGTTGCTAAGAACATGTTCAAGGTTTTATTTACTTTTTTCTTGACATGATTTTTTGGAGTTACGTTCGGAACGTGATTGCTTGTCCATGGTAATCGCCTTACTTCATCACATAGGAAAGTTAAGTTATTATAGTGCTTCTGTCTCACACCACTTACTTTATTTTGCTGTTGTACAAGCATTGAAGCATGTATCGGGTACTGACCTATAATTCCTTGCTTATCTTTTCATTTTTTTCATGAGCTTTTGGTATGCAATGTATTTAATAGTTCTGAAAAGGTGTTATCATTTTGAATTCCGTCATTGTTTGTTCTGGACAAATTCCAAAGAGAGTGCTTAAACAATCACAGCTTACTATGAGTTATAACTTCAAAATTTCTTGAAAGAAAGGTTATTTACACTGTTTTCTCTATTGCACCAAGTGCTGTACATTCTGTGTTAGCATCTCCATTCTGAAGTCATTTTTTCCCTGAACAACCTATAATGTGATTCTGCACTCGAAAGATATTTTGATTCGCATCTTGACAAGCAATAGGAGTTATCGCCAAGTCATCAAATCTCATCTGTATGATTTAAGATAAAGGCTGAACTTGCTTCCTTTTACATGATTTGAATCCCTGTAAGACTTGTTTTTCTCCCAACATTATTCTCTATGCTCACTCTCTACCCCATCTCTTATATGCTCTTTTTATATCATTTGTGTTGTGATTCTTGTGAATGCAATAACATAATCTAGGACCATCCACTTTGCAAAGTTTGTGGGTACTTTATATTCATAGTATTGCTTCACATATTTTTCTTTATCAGCCATGTGTACCAAGGTTTGGGCTGGAGACCTTGCTTATGTATAGGTAAGGGAGCACAAGCCTTTTGATTCTTAAGAAGACTTGAGATGTATCAAGAATTGCTTTCACATACTTGATATTGTAGAACAATTTTTATCTGTCAAATTCTTGAAATAGTTGCAAATAATTCTAAAGCACGTGGCATATGAATAAGATTTTGCATACTGCAATGTTCACAGGAAAAGTGCATGTACTGTGAAGCACACACACCTTCCCTTATTATTCAAGGAAATCATTACATTAGGTACTACTTGATACTTGGCTGTCATTCTCAAGGCATGCTATGTATTATTTGTATAAGAGATTCCTTGTGGTTGTTTCCTTTTTGTGTAGGGTCTGTTTATATGCTCGTAATTTTACCCAGTTAAGTGACTGGGTATTGAAGATGGATTGAAATGCTGATAATTGGTACTAGTATTACTGACAACAGCTGGATCTTTTTTTAAGTCTGATTCTACAGTTGAGTCATATTGTTTGTTTTATGTTTTGATCTCCATGAAGGAGCTAAATTGCAGCTATTTTATGTAGGTTAAAAGGATTCAATAACAAGTAACAACCACATGGGATCTGTGAACGGAATAGGAATTGCACAAGGGAAGCAACCTCTTTTCTCTTTTGGGGTTATCTCTGATGTCCAGTACGCTGACATTCCCGATGGTAGGTCATTCATTGGCGTTCCTCGGTACTATCGTCATAGCATTGTTGTGCTCCAAAGGGCTGTCCAGAATTGGAACAGCCTCCACAAGCTTAAATTCGTCATCAACTTTGGTGACATTGTTGATGGGTTTTGCCCCAAGGACCAGTCTTTAAACGCTGTGAAGAAAGTCACAAATGAATTTGACAAATTCAACGGCCCCGTCTATCACATGATTGGCAATCACTGCCTCTACAATCTTCCCCGTAGCAAGTTACTTCCTTTACTGAACATCCCGAGTGCTGATGGCTGTGCCTACTATGAATTCTCACCAATCCCGCAGTACAGAATTGTGGTTCTTGATGGATACGATATCAGTGCAGTTGGGTGGCCTCAAGACCATCCAAAAGCATTGGAAGCAGTGAGGTTTCTTCAGGAGAAGAACCCGAATCAAGAAAAAAACAGCCCGCAAGGGCTGGAGGGTTTGGAGAGAAGGTTCCTTATGTTCAATGGAGCAGTCGGGAAAGAGCAGATTGCATGGTTAGACTCCATACTTCAGGATGCAACAAAATTACGACAGAAAGTCATAGTCTGTTGCCATCTGCCTTTAGATCCCAACGCGACATCTCGAGAAGCGCTTTTATGGAACTATGACGAAGTGATGGATGTGATACACAGGTACAAATGTGTTAAGGCCTGCATTGCGGGACACGATCACAGAGGCGGGCACGCTGTTGATTCGCATGGAGTGCACCACCGGGTTCTCGAAGCAGCTCTGGAGTGTCCTCCCGGGACAGACGCGTTTGGTTACGTTGATGTTTACAGTGATAAGTTATCGCTTGTTGGTGCTGATAGGATGGAGAACACTGATATGCATTTCAATCCCTTATCAGAGATGAGCAAGCATTAGAGCCTGTAATTAGAATTCTTCTGTACAATGCGGAGTGCACATTATTTGGACGCTGTTGCATGTAACATTGCCATTAGTCGGCAAGTCTATATTCTCTCTTTTTTCCTATTATTGTCTATTTTCAAAGAGACATGTAGAAACTGATGATCAATTCATGACTGGTATGACCAATTCAGAATTTGTGATACGATGTTCCTGTAAAGTTGTGAATTGTACTTGTAAAAGTGGAATACTACTATATACCTTATAGTTTTTGGAATTATCCTTGTGAATATTTCTAGTTACTTGACAATTACCACTTATGGGATACCATTTGATCATTTGGCAAACCATAGTTGCATTGCATCTTAGATTCTTTTTACTGAATCAAACATCGGCAAATCTTCCATCTCCATCACATCTTTGACCCTTTCAGAAACAACACAGAGCCAAAACAGCCGGCCAATTGGCACATTCTTCTTCACTTGACACAACCAATGTTTCAAGTCATCACCAACATAAATCAACCTCAGCACAGACCACTTTCTCATAAGCCTAAACCATATTCTCTATTCTCGTGTGTCTGTCCCTCCTATTTCGAGCAATGGATAGGAGGTTCAGCAGAGAGGCTCTGAGGGAGAGCAGAGCGAGCTACATTCCAATGCAGAAGAAACTAGCCGAGAACAAGCTCCAAAACGAGCCTGTTCCGGATCTTACTGATTTGATGAATGACATGTTCTTTGGGACGCCGGACGCTGACAAGAAGGCCTACCACCTGAGGGGCGATATTATGGATGAATTTGATGAGAGCAATAGGAGCGATAGCAGCAGGTTGACTCAAGATTGGCTGGACGAGGCTAGGCGCTTGGTGGCTTCTTCTCCTTCTCGTTCCAATTCTCCATCGAGGCTCGTTGCTTTGCCAACTGAAGGTAGGCTCTCCATCTCTTCTGTTGATCGAAGAGAGCCGCGGTTTGTTGCTGCTGCTTCTGCTGCTGCTGATGTGCCGGTTAGTGGTAGGCTCTCGGTCTCTTCCGTTGATCGAAGAGACCCTTTCTCCAGGTCTGCTCGAAGGTATGTTAATGTGATGCACATTTTTCATGGATTCATTTCTCGTACGGTTTGTGACCACTTAGTCATGTATATATTTATTGTGTTTGCTATTACCTTTTGAATGATACACAATTCTTCAAATCAAAACCAAAATAAAGTAAAATGCTTTAAACTGAATAGGATTTGATATCTTCCATCGATTAGATTATCATTTTGTTGTCATTCTGACGTAAAAATGAAATCTTTTATATCATATAAAAAAATTGATATTTTCGATTTAAACAGAGTGATATAAGATATTATTTTTTTAGATTAAAACAGGGTCAGATTCTATCAATGAGCCCAAGTCACATGTCAAAGCTTCTGTCTTTAACAATTCCCCCATTAGCCTCTGCGCCAAGAAACACATAAAAATCTTAGCTTTACACATTTTGTGTTTGTAAAATCTAAAATCCTAAAAACCCAGATGAAGACAAAAGGGTTTATTTCCGATTCTCTTAAATTTGTGTGAAACAGGCAGAGATCAGTGGTTGGGTTGAGCGAAGAGATCCTCACAAAATCAGCGAAGCACAGCCGCAACAGCACATCGGAGGCTCCCGACAGCCCCGTTTCCACCGGCGACCCATCTCCGGCCTCCGCCGTCCACAAATGGCTCTCCAACATCCTCAAGCCCTCCTCCACGGAGCCCCCCACCTCCGATCTCGATCAGACGGCCCCTGTTCTCCTCCCGCCGCGCCACTCCATCTCCTACCTCAATCAGACGGCTGCCCCGCTGCCACCTCGCCAGTCGATCCACCGCAAGTCCCGCTTCCAGAACGACCCCGCCTCGCTGAGCCCCGCCCGCCGGACTTTCAAGATCCCGACGCCGTTGCCGGCGGACACCCTCTTGCTGCCCCCGCCCAAGAGTTTCGATTCGGGTGCTCGGAGGTCGGTTTCGCTGTCGGAGAACCAGGTCCTGTCGCCGCCGAGGAATCTGGTGGAGACGGCCCACCGGAGGTCCATATCTTCCTCCACCTGCGCGCTGGACGTGATCGGCGGGCCGAGAGGAAATGGGGTTGTGAAGGAAGGAGAGGGAGTGGAGGAGCTCAGCATTAATGGGTTTCTCAGGTGTCAGAAGTTGAGGGTTGAGAGGATATTGAGAGGGGAGGTCAATGGGAAGGCCAAGATTGTGCTCTCTGGAAATTCCAACAGTTGAGTGTTGTTTTTGATGGAAAGATTGGATTTTTTTCCCTCATGGATCGGTTATGGGGTTGAGATGTTGTGTTTTACTGAAATGTAGGTACGAGCTCGATGGTAGCTGCTATATGCTATGCGTGGCTGTTGGAGAATAATATGAAGAAGGAGAAGGCGGGAGGAGGAGATGTGGTGGTGGTGCCTGTGATCAACTTCAAGAGGGAGAAAATGTGGCACCATCATAAAGCTGCTTGGCTCTTTCACCATGTTGGCCTTGATGCTGCCTCATTGTTCTTTGCTAATGAGGTATGTTCATGTTTCTAATGGTTTTGTTGTTACATCGTACTTGAAATGCTATTTGTTGCCAATTGCCAGTTTGTTCACTTTCAGCATACATTGTTCTTGTTTGGTTGGTCATGTACTAAACTTTAGACATTGAGACATGGATGTATACAGATTATGATTAATTGTTCATGCTTGAATTATAATTTATAATGCTACCAATATGGATTGGGTGGAGGGGATGGGAATGGGAAGTTGGTATGTGACAAAGATTAGTTGGGTAAGTTAGAAGAGTTTATCTTTCAATGGAAAAGGTCTGTGATTTCCTATTTGAAGAGCGTTATTTCGAATGAAAGTAGTTTCACTAGTGCAGGCTATACTAGTGACTGGCTCTCTTTATGTGCGAGTGTGACAGCAATAGCTCCGGATTTTGTTACTTAGTTTTTCCTGGACTGAGCTTGAGAAGATAGTCATGATTTATGATGGCTTTATTACTGCAATTTGTGATCAGGTGGATTTGGAGAGTCTGGTGATGACTGGGAAACTAAGCATGCTCGTGGTTGGGCAGGATGTCCTGAAAACCGGGGGCAAGGTTGGTACATGTTACAGTTACACCTAGATAGTTCTGATGGTAATTGTGGAACTGCTACCATACTTAGGGAAATGCTCTAATGGGTTTTTGTAATCTGGATAGGATGGGTCTATGTGTACTGCTCTAACTAATAAGTACTGTCAAGATGCATGCAGCCTACTTGAAACCCCCATGCTGAGAAAACTTCTGGTAAGCTTCATAGTTTATGATAGAATCATTTGGTTAAGAAAATAATAAGTGACTTCCTATATATGGTAAAGTCCTCACCGTCCTTCTTTGTCACAGCTTGCAGGCGTTGTATTGGACACGAAAAACTTGAAGTCATCTGCTACTGTGGCAAAAGATGCAGAGGCAGTGCCATTGTTATTGGCTGGCTTATCACCCAACTATAGAAACGCTCTTTTTGATCAATGTATGCTTTCTTCCTTCTCTAGAGAAATTTCTCGTTGAACCTTCATAACCTTTTGTTTTTGTTCCTTGTCAGTGGTGCAAGATCAATAACTTTTTGTTTTTGTTCCTTGTCAGTGGTGCAAGATCAAAGAGAGAAGTCATTTTTGGAAATATTGCGGCAGAACTATGGGAAGCCTCCTAATGACAGTAAGATATATTCTGACATCTAATGGGATTATTGCATTGGCTACAACCTTACGTTACCAATACTATCCCTTATGGTTCTTATAGCAATTTTTGACTGCCTGATCTCCTGACTTGGAAAACGAGAGAGTTGTGTTTTTCCAAAATAATAAGAGAAATGCCCTGATATGTTATTATTCATTTTCGGGTGGTTGTGATGTTCTCCTCTGGCTTATTTAGTGATAAAAGGGGTTCTTGTATTCAATTGAAGTTTAGTTTTGTTAATCTTCCTCATCCAGACCAAATTTTATTGAAATGGCATAGTCTTCATTGATTGCATGTCAAGTCCGAACTAATCATTTTTTCTGCTCTAGACATTAATCACATTACTTAACTTTTTAGTCTTCTTTTTTTCGCATATTGATATTGCTTTGTTTCACTTTACCTCTCTTGCGGTGAATGCAGGTGTTCATGGTAATGAAACACATTTAGGACACAGAAAGTCAACTTCTGTTCCTCACCAAGAAGCCAGAATTTCAGTGAGAAAGTCAGTCTCCGTCCCTCATCCAGAAGCCATAGATTCTGTGAGAAAGTCCATCCCCATCCCTCACCGCGAACCCACTGTACAGAATACTGGCAAGAATTCTAAAAATATTAGAGACGCAAAACCTCCCAAAGTTTTGCCAAAGCCAGGTATTTTCCATGCTCAACCCTTCCATTATTCACATGACATGTAGATCTTAATGTGCTGATACTGATAGTTAAAAAATGAAAATTACACATTTTTCTGATCTCTAGCTATCTTTACCAAGCTGTCATATGGTTCATGTATAGAACTGTGATTTATTCTGCAAACCTTAAGCTTATATATCTCATTTCTCTCTTCCAGCTAAACAAAGTCCTGTAACATCAAAGCCTTCAGCTGCTTCTGATGGCGCTCGTGGGAAAAACAAGTCGATCCTGTCAAAGTGGTTTGGTCTTGGTTCAAAATGAAGACACGTCTACATCTACATCAACCCAATATTGTTTATTCCCTTGCTGGTGGGTTTAACAACCAACAAGTTGAGCTTCCGTCTTCCCCGTCATTTTACGCCTTCTTTAGGTATGGTCTCAGTGCAGAATGCTATATCTAGTATGTATTATTATTCTTGTATCAGACAATAATTTAGAAAACAGCTAATGATTAACCAATTTCAAAGGCAGCTCATCTCATGTTATGGCATATATTATGTCTCTATCTATAGCCATTTTATATACAATATAACATGGCTCTTGTCTATGTTATTACAATTCCATGGTACATATGGTTATTATATAGAATATATCTCTTGAGTATTGCACCAGATGAACACATTTTGATTGCTATCTGTTTTACTGATATACTTGAGTAACTTGACAGTGAAACTATAAACAAACCTGTAATTGCTGAGGCTGAATTGGAAATGCTTTTGTATATTCATTTTAAGATGCACATAAAGAGAAGCCTCTGCATATGGATTTTGGGCTCAAGCTACATTTCTGGATTTTTGGCCAGATAGTGACATTTGGAGAAGCCTATGGAAAATACTGTCAACCTATCTGTATATAGAAGTTGCTGTAAAAATGAGAAAAGAAGATAGATTTGGAAATGTGGATATATATAGATATAATAATTTCAATGAAAGCTGTTCACTTATGAAGATGAGATGAAGAGTGAAGGCATAGTTGGACAATCTGTCTGTCTGATTCAAGTATGGCCACCACCTATTCAAACCCAGCTGTGAACTAACTCCCAACCTCCCTCCCTCTTCTGGGCCCCACCCTCCTTTCCTGTGATTCCCAACCAAACCAGACCAATCTCTCTCTCTCTCCAACCCCATCTGTTCCCTCCATTTTTGGGGCCATACACTTGAAAGATTGAAGACCATCATAGACCTCTCTCTCAATCTCATCCAACCTTCCAAGCATACAGAAACAGGCTAAAATCATAAGACCCACCTCCATTCAACCCTTGCACTGAATTCACCAATGGTGAGGAAGAAGACGATGATGATGTTGACAGTGGTGACAGTGATGAGGGTGTCACAACTGGCTTGAAAATGAAGAGGGCATGCCTTAAGCCTGGACTGAAGAGCCAGTCATGCACATCCCAGTACACTTCTACTCTCACTTTGTTGACATGAATGGACTCATTGCCTCTGAACTTCCACTGAAGATGCTTCACATGGATCACCAAATGCCCATCTATCCTCATCTCCATCTCTGGCTCAAACCCGCCATTGCTGGAAGAGACTGATCTGCTGTTGCACTCTATTGAGATCTCATGAAACCTGCCCTTCCCATGAAACTTGACTCTTGTTGAGAACTTCTTCTTCCCAAAAATGTGCTCTTTCTTGGAAACCAAGATGGGATCGATAAGAGCTGGCCTGCAACCAGTCTTTCTGTACGCGTCTTTCTTGAGGTCTCCAAGAAGCAGCACCACTTCTTGGTCACACACAACTGCAACATAGTAGTCTGAGACGGGCTCCGTCTCTCCATTGAATTTGGCAGCCTTGAGGTCCCAGAAGATGTCAACGGCCTTACCATCGACAACAAAGCGCTTGGAGCCATGTTTCCTCCAGAAGTACCATGGCTTGAGCTCAACCTTGCAGGTGTATTGGCTCTCCCCCTCTGGCCCCTCCACTGAGACTGACAGGCCATGGAGCAGCAAGTTCTTGCACCATGTGATGGTGATCAGACGGCACTGCTCAGCCAGTTTTGTTCTGTAAGCAGACATTAAAACACTCTGACCAGACCTGGTCACTGCTGCTGGATCATCACTCAGCTTCTCCCCAGAGGAGAAGCAAGCTGGGATCCCAATTGGGTCTTGCATAATTCTTGAGAAAAAAATCAGATTTGAGCAAGAAAGCTAGAGAATAAGAAGAAATGAAATGGAGCAAGAAAGCTGAATTATGTCTGAGAAAATTAGTATATGATGTGAAAGAAAATTAGAGAGGGGGGGAGAGAGAGATCCTAGTCACAAGATGCTGCCAGCAGAGGTGTTCTTGGCAGCATTACTGGAATGATTAGAAAAATGGATCCAAACTGGCAAATGGATGGGAGTGAATGAGAGTGAGTGAAGACGAAACCATTTTATATTCAATCATCTGCTGCACTGTCTCACTTCTCTTACCTGGATTTTCTTTTTCTTTTTTGAAGATTGGTTTACAAAACCATAAATTCTATTAAACAAGACAACTTAGTTGAAAACTAGGCGGTTTTGCTTGTGTTGTACTTAAAATAAACCTGTTCCCCAACTTCCCATGTCTGGTAAAAAGCAAGAGAAAGGGGTTTTCACCAGATTTGGAGTATAGAGAGCAGAGTCATTGGAAGCACATGAAGTGGAGAGATCAAAATGATGGATTCATGACCAGTCAAACCCATTTCCTTTAAAAAAAAGAAAATTGAACAGGCAAGGAACATGAAACAGTTGCCTTTTCTAGGTTATTTTTTTATCATTTGAATATGTTTCTTCTGTGGAGTTTGCAGTAAAGATCACTTCTACCAAAATGTGTCGAGAAAGAGAGGACTATTGTATTGGTAGCAGTTGCAGTCTTGCAGATCTGGGTCTTTCTTCTTCTTTTCACCTATGATATTTTATTTAAGGGATAATTCTTGTTCACTGCGGTAGACTACGACACATTTTCATATCAATAAGGCGAATTTTTATTAAGAGTCACCGTTACTCTAACTCCGTTAAAACTAACAGCCCGTCCCTCCTCCCCGCAAGATATCCACAGCGCAGACATCGGCCATGGCCACTCCCTCCTCCGCGCCGGAGATCCACGACGCGGGCAGAGGAGTTCGCAGACGCATAT
>JAYMTP010002278.1:0-20316 GCA_036897365.1 Geranium brycei
TGTTTCAACGGTTCTTGTTTCATAAATCATCTTGTGGTTTCATCGGAATAGTATATGTTTCATTGACTCGTGTTTCAAAAACTATATGAAAATGAAACCAATATTAAAAAACAATTATTCCTCTTAACAATTAATTAATGTTTTATTTTTGGTGTATTATATGAAATAGGAAACGACTGAAACAATTAACGTTTTATTTTTTGTATTAGTTAAATTTACCTACATACCCTTTCATCTATTACTGTATTTAATTTAACAATTAATTAATTAATTAATCATAGTCATTGATTATTATCATCCTATGGATGGTAATAGTTCTTACATTCTTTTGTAAGAGGTGGTTTTTATTTGAGTTCATCCCTATATTATTAATTAATTAAGTTTTTAGTATAAAATTTTGTCCCCCTTGAAAATTTTTCTAAATCCGCCACTGCAAGTTGGTGTCCTAATTTTATAGTTTTAAAAAATTTCTCTGGACAGTTTTATCATATGTAAAGTTAAGTGAGACAACATCGTTTAGTAATTGTTGGGATTTGTGGAATGGGCCACAGATAAAATCATTTTGGTTCAGTCCAAAAATAATCATCTTAACCTAATAGAAGAATATAGAAACCAAACAACAAAATTTGAATTTTATAGCAAATTTTGAATTTAAGATATAAAATTGTATATCATATCGTGCATTGTTGAAGAAGAGTTCCATTTCTGGGTAAATGCGTTGCCCAAAATCATGATAAATATAAGTTCATGAACATATTTGTCCGATAACGATTTTTATATGAAATCATCATCAAAGGAATGAACTCAAATAAAAATCAACTTTTACAAAAGAATATAAGAATTATTACTATTCATAAGATGATAATAATCAATGTCTATCATTAATTAATTGATTTGTTGTTGAAATAAGTACAATACTAGATGAAAGGGTATGTAGGTAAATTTAACTAATACCAAAAATAAAATATTAATTGTTTCAGTCGTTTCTTATTTCATACAATACACCAAAAATAACTATGACCAAAAATAAAAAATTAATCGTTAAGAGGAATAATTGTTTTTTAATATTGTGTTTCATTTTCGTATAGTTTATGAAACATGAGCCAATGAAACACATACACGAACATATACTATTCCGATGAAATCACAAGTTTTTCATTTGATTTATGAAACAGAAACCATTGAAACATATATTATTTCGATGAAATGAAACATGAATGACCATTATGAAAATGAAACATGTGTAATTGGAAATAATGAAAACGGTTCACATAAAAGTGTGCAAATACATGTCCGTAGAAAGTAAATCGTAAAAATTGAAATAGTAATTTTTGGGTAGATTATATAGTCATACAAATAAAATCATGAGACAAAAATGAAATGAAATGAAATAATCAAAATTTTGTGTGAATCTTGTATTTGTTAAAACGAAATCGTAAAATCGTAAAATTTTAAATGGTAAAAAAATATTTGTAAATCATATAATTGGAAAAATAAAATAATAAAATAGAATTAAATCCTGAAATAGTAAAAAGAAAAGTGTAAATATTGTATTTGTAAAAATAAACTCATGATATTATATAAAAGGTACATTAGGAAATAAATTGTATTGGTAAAAACAAACCATGAAATTGTAAAAATAAATAAATTAGGAAATAAAATTAATTACAATCAACTAAAGTCTCCATTCGTATGAGGAGGTCGTGACTCTACATGATGCTAAACAAGTCGAGCTGAACAACTTTAGAAGAATCATTAGCGAAAGGTGTTGCGTACTATCCGCTATCGAAACATGTGTTATTCTTTATTTTGCACGTAATCAAATGACTCACGAATTGACCAAATTTGTTTTTAACTAATAATAGTTTGGATTATGGTGAGGTGTCTGTCCCACCATCTGTAGCTTCAATTGTCTGACTTGATGTCAGTTTAGTTGCTATTTAATTAATAAAATTCGTTTTTACCTTCAAAAAAATATTAGAATTGTAAACAAAAAGAAAATAATTTAACAATACGAAAATACCCTTATACTCGTGTTTAAAGACAAAATTAAATAAATAGTGTTGAATAATTACGGCACTAATTATATAATTTGTTTGAAAGTTTAGTGTATTAAAATGACGTACAAGTACAAAAATAAGAGTATTTTATGGTAAGATGCGTCAGCCCGCAGCAGATCACACCCCTTAAACCCTAATTACCTGTATTCTTTTTCTTCTTCCTCGCGCTGCTAAGAGCAGAAGCTCTAAAACCCTTAAACCTCTCTCTCTCTCTCTCCGTTCAAATCTGTAGGTGAGTTTTTGAATTTCGGCTTTCCATTTAGTTTCAGCGTTTCTGTTTTGGATTCTGGGAATCTTGATTTGTTCCTAGTCCAGAAAACATGACTCCACAATGAGTGATTTAGGGATTTAGTTTTGGGGGTTTTAGACTTCTGATTAATTGTTATTTAAAGTTCTGATTTAGTTTCGGATTTTAGGGTTCTGTTTGTTGGGTTTTGATTTGAGGTATTTTGGTACTCGTTTTTTGGTTTCGAGTTAGTGTTCTTTGAGGTTCTGTTTTGGGTTTTTGAGGGTTCTTTTGGGGAATCATTTAATTTGTATTTGGGGCTAGAGATGAGACTGCTAGAGATGAGTGTTCAATGTTTGAATGTTTAAATTCATGTCTGTTAATTCATTTATCTGTATGAATGTTTTGGTTGCATGAGATTTTACTGAACCTGTATCATTCTGAAATGCATATTTGTGTTCTTGTTTGTTCGTTTGAACATTTGTGTTATGCAAATTTAAGGTGTTTCTGTTGTATGTTTTGGTTGATTGATCAATTTACCTTCGTTTGTTTGGATTTTTTTATTATAAATTTTGCTTCTTTCTATTGTTTTTGTTCACAAAATGGATGTGGAACTTTTGCTTTAGAAAGCAAGAATTACCCTTTATTGGAAGAGTTTTTATGTTTATTTGCATTGTGAAGATGGAAAGAAAAACATAGCAATTGATTTGGGTTTGAGCTCTTGAGGAGCTGAAAAACAATGGGTAACTTCAACTTTTAGCTAAGCATGTCGCTAATGGCAGTGATCGGATTAGTTTATGCATATTTCTTGTTGGGAGTTTTGATTATGAATTCAAATGAAGTTTTATGCCATTATGTGCTGATCAATTAAGATGCAATAAGATACATATATCATATTTGGATCAGAAACAATTCAATTGCTGGTGGAGGGCTATGCTTTGCTCTCAGGATTTGCTACTCAATGAGTGAAACCAGTTTTTGAGCTTGTTAGACTGTAATTAGTACCGTCTACGAGTTGTAGCCAATAACAGACTTCAACTCTTATACCCTTTTACTATTGTTAGCTGTATTTTGAAATATACCTACGGATGATTATGAGTTTTATAAATATTAAGTTGATACTGTAGTATTTTATTTTTTACAGGGGATGTTTTGTCATGTTTGATGGGTTTCAATTTTAGGGATTGGTTTAACAAATTGTTTGATCTCCCTTTTCCTTCGTCTATCTGAATTTTGTTAGCAACTATTTAAATAACTTAATATTGATTACTTTTATTGTTACTTGATAGGTATGAGGAAGGAAAATGAAATGGAGGATTCGGATGTGGAGCTTTCCGACTCTGAATTCGAGTCAGAATCCGAAGGAGACGAGGATGTGAAACTGGACAAACCCGCCAAAGAATCCATCTTCAACAGAGACGGCCTTCTCGAAAAACTCGGTGACATCAGCTGGCCAGACAAGGTGGAATGGATTCACAAGCTCGCCATCGACGTCAAGCAAGAGCAAGAGGTGGACGTGAACGACGACCTCGTCCGCGAGCTCGCCTTCTACACGCAAGCGCTGGAGGGAACGAGGGAGGCCTTCGAGAAGCTCCACTCGATGGGAATCCCGTTCCTGAGGCCGGCCGACTATTACGCACAGATGGTGAAGACGGATACCCACATGGAGAAAGTCAAGGGTCGGCTTCTGACGGAGAAGAAGAGGATTGAGGAGGCCGAGGAGAGGAGGAAGGCGAGGGAGTCCAAGAAACTGGCGAAAGAGATTCAAGCCCAGAAACAAAAGGAGAGGACCAAACAGAAGAAGGAAGAGATAGAGTCGGTTAAGAAGTGGAGGAAGCAGAGGCAGCAGAGTGGATACCCGGGAGGCGAGAAAGACGGGGACATTCCCATGCTGCCCTTTGAAGAGAAGAAACCGTTCGAGAGATCCCAAAAGAAGAGGCCGGGCGTGTCCCCAGGGGATCGGTCCGGGGGTAAGGCGAGGCAGGTTTTTAACAAGGGAGGGAAGAAAGGCATGAAGAAGAGGTACTCTCGGGACTCCAAGTTCGGGTTTGGGGGGAAGAAGGGCATGAAGAAGCAGAACACGGCTGATACTACGAATGATTTGAGAGGCTTCAACGATAAAGGCGGGAACAAGAGGAGAAAGTTTTGATTGCCTTATTCCGTTTAAATTTTGATCAGGTGTCAGCCTATGGAGTTCAGTTCATTGTAGAAGATAATTTTGTTTATCTATAATTTACATGTTTTAGCCATGGCTTCATGTTCTTCTAGCCTGATGAGCTTCTATTTTCTGATATATTTTGCATTGGAACCAGTTTACACATTGTTCCAATGATGTTTGGTCTGTCTATCTATCTATCATTTCCAGTTTTTGGTTTTGTTGTTGTCCACAAGCTTTGCTTCATTATTTGTTCATTTCATGTGCAGAACAAAGTTTGGTAAATAATTACAGAATAGGTGAACTAAAGTTGACTTCTGTCATAACATGCCCAGTTAAATCAATTTCTATTGCATCTCTTAATATTTACCTTCATTTGATTATTAGGATTTTGTTTTTTTGTGTATGATTTTTCACTTTTTCCTAGTATATGCTTTCATGTCTCTGAGATGTTATATGACTATCAATGATGAGGGTTTGAAACGTATAATATTATAATTGACCATATGTTCCAATGCAACAAAACACAGATTTTCGTAAATATATTGTAATTTATACTAATATAATCTCCAACCCAAAGCTCTACTACAATACAATAATTACTGGGTAAATTATGTTGGAAATTGTTGTTTTAACCCAAACTCTAAAACTACTCCAAAACTAAATCTTTAATACAATAATAATTACTCTATTCTGGGGTAAATTAGGTAGGAAATTGTTGATTGAGCTTTAATAAACTGGAACTGAAGCAAATCAATCAAATAAACTATGGATTGAGCTTGTTTTGCACTGTAACGGGAGGCAAGGGTAATCCGGTAAATGCATGTAGAGGGATTGGGGGCATTTTAGGTAATAAAAAAAATTTGGACCATTTCTCGATTTGTGCGTGTCATCCTTGCGCAGGGGCCATGCTAATCTTCTCTGTATCGTTCCAATTTTATCGGATGTCCCCGAAGGGACAACAACTGTTAAGAAGCTGTGCTTATATAAACTGCAGAGAGAAGCCACTTGCAAGCGATGTGGGACAATTAGAACGAAAGCACAACAACAACAACAGCGTAGCTAACTGCAACGCTGATAGCGCAGCAGGCCTGCCAGGCCCAAGCCCAAGACCGAACCCCTCATCGATTTGTTGGCCCAACATGCTTATGCTTGAGGTCAAATCTATAGGATCGTAAGCATCTGAGATTTTACGGATAGAAAAAATTTGTTTATTCGTGGTTACAAAAAATAATATATCGGGAGAATTTTTTTTAAATTTTTTTGTAACAACTTATGATATATATTTTGTCACAAATAGAATAACCGCAGATAAATTTAACAGATTAACCTAAAATGTTGAAAATGCATTTCAATATCCCTATAACATTGAAGGGTATTTTAATTATTTTATTATATCAATTTTTGGTTAGAATTAAAGATGGACAACTTTAAGTTTAAGAAAATGAAAATTGAGGTATTTGTAAACAAAATTAATTGGATATAGTTAAAAGAGAAACATATATAATTGAGTATGTTTATTTGTCATTTTAAGTATATGTTATATTTAGTTTGAATAAAAATAATGAAAATTAATACGGTTATGAATATAGTCGCACTCTTTTAGTTGGTGTGGTTTAGGTTTCATTTTGTCTTAAAGTTTCGATCCATAAAAGGGCTGCAATCATATTAGAAAGTTATGCACGTATAAATCGTTTATAAATTTTCGTGTGCGAATGATGTTAGAACTTCAATTTCATAAGTGAGCATTGTGTTGATAATATGATACAAATGGTCATTCTCTCTTGATCGATATTGTTGAGGCTTCATGCATGAATTTATTTCTACGAGTTCTTGGGTCTTAAAAGCACACCAATAAGATTAGGAAGAATCGCACGTATAAACCGCTCAAAAATCTTGTATACGGATAATACGAGCACTTCAAATTTACAACAAATACATAATTTTTATGTCACACTTTATCAATTATTGTTTTGGTATCCAATGTATCTACACTAAAGAACTATTGAAAAAATAATAATTTTCATTACTGTTAATTTAATGCTTGTAAATATATTGTATTAGATGTAAACTAGTTTATTCTTACATTTAACTATGATTTTGTGTTTAATTAAAGTTGGTGTAAATGATTTCAAAAAAAAAGTTGGTGTAACTAATACTTAGTGATTCATCTGGTTACTTTAACCAATCAACAAGATTATTTTTTCCTTGTTGTCTTAACCTCATTATTATAAAACAATTTAAATTGAGCATATATGTAACTGATTATGCTTTTTTCTTATTCTATGAATTTGTAACAGAAATTTCATAATTTCACCCCAACCCCAATATAATTTTGACTTAAATCGGGTTTAACATCCTTATTTTGAATTGTTGTCATACTTTATGAGAGATACAGATAAAAAAACGTATATAGACTCCTTTTTTTTTGTAACTGATGTTCAAGGCAGATTCATTGTTTTGCTGGCACATCAAATTGAAGGACTTCGTGTGGACTTGATGACTTTTTGATGTGTAATAAGATAAAATAAAGTATGTATATATATATATATATAAGACGGACTAGACTTTGATTATGTATCAAAACATGTTTTACCTAAATAGTTGAATTTATCAGTGAACACCCAAAATTGTTATTAAATTCGTTATATTATTCGCATTCTTTTGATGTGAGAGATTAGTAATCCTTACTATTAAGACGATTGGTATGATTCTCGGGTTTTTGAGATGAGTTCATTGAAAGTTAGGAAATATTTTTTAAAGAGTTCGAGAGTAATTCGTTAAGAGAAGAGCGATACTTTTGAAAAGAGATTTGATGACAGTTCATGAAGGGAAATGTACAAGATATACAATAATTAATGGGATTACGATATTTCACTACACAACCTATTATCGACTTTTGTATTAATATTACTCAATTATAAATTTGTTTTGAGAGATACCCCAATTTTGTTTTTGTATCGATAACTCCTTTATTAAATCCATCATTTTATAATGCTCCGAATCATTCAATACACTCCTAATTTGATTGAGGCTTAAGGCATTTGCAGGTCCCTCCACTTCTCATTTGCCCGTTTCATTTAATTAATACACTTTTTATTTTTGTGATCTTTAAAATTTCAAATTGATAGATGAATGTCAAAAAAGTTGTCCATATAAAACTCATATCCACTATATTAGTCCTATTAATCAATCACCGATAACCGTTTTCGAATGAAAATATCTTACTGTGACTTGGAATTGTAAGCAGCCTGCGTAATCTTATATTTGAAATTATAGCCGTTGTCTTCGTAGACAGTAAAACTTACCGCGATATTTAAAACCATGTAACTTTTTGATACGTGGACATTTTAAATAATCGACAACTTGTATGTGATCAGCTGAGTAATAACCCTTAGGCGGTAGTAGCTATTTTATTTGTTTACAGTTGATTTAATGCTAATGGCACATATACAAAATTGTATTGACGAGAGAGAGACCCAAAATTTTGGAGGACTTAAATCGAACTGTAAATTTTATAGAACCATTCTGCACAAAATAATAATTATCCAACACAGATTTTCGTACGTATATTGTAATTTATACTAATAAAATCTCCAACCCAAAACTCTACTTTAATAATACGATAATTACTCTATTTTGCGGCTGTGGATTGAGCTTGTTTTGTACTGAAACACTGGGACAGGGAGGCAAGGGCAATCCAGTAAATGCATGTAGAGGGGACTGAGGGCATTTTAGGTAATAAAAAAAATTTGGACCATTTCTCGATTTGTGCGTGTCATCCTTGCGCAGGGGCCATGCTAATCTTCTCTGTATCGTTCCAATTTTATCGGATGTCCCCGAAGGGACAATTGGTGTGGTGAAGCTTGGCGTATATAAAATGCAGAGACAAGCCACTCGCTAGCGATGTGGGACAAATGCACATCAACAACGTAACTAACTGCAACGCCGATAGCGCAGCAGGCCTGCCAGGCCCAAGTCCGAACCTGTCATCGATTTGTTGGCCCGGCCCATGTTACTCGCTTCAAATATCACATGAAAACAACAAAGTTAGTGGACTTGTCTATTAAGGCCCAATAATATTAGTATCAGCCTTTTGGTTTCAACTGAAATATCTAAAATACAGACGGTATCGTAAAATATTATGTATTACATTTAATAATGTATACTTCAGATGAAATATACATTTACATTTAGTATAATGTATAGCCTTTTGGTGTACTTCAAATTGTACTAATTCAATAGAGTAAACATTATTTTCGAGAGTTATATAAGCATTATTGTCATTTTAAAAATAACAAAATTTTGAATAGTAACTTTTCAAGTACCGCCCTGTACCTGATTTCAGGAAGTAAATTTCAGCAAGACCCTTTAGTAAATTTTACCACGAGGCCAACTCATAGTGGTCTAATCAAGATGATTAATTTTTCACTTATGGTCTTCTTAACTTCATTATTATAAAACAATTTAGATTTAGGATATGTAATTGATTTCCCGTTTTCCCTCTTCAGTGAAATTGTAACATAAATTTCATAATTTCAACCCGGTATAATTTTGACTTATATTGAGTTTAACATTTTTCTTCGGACAACTAAAGAACAAGTGACCGATTGTCCTGACGGAATGCCACAAAGAAGACAATGATCACCCGAATCCACACTATTCGACACCCGGTATGGTTAGCGGCGGAAATAGATCAGTGTTCGTTGCCGACTTCAGAGGATAGTATGGCCAGAATGGTTAGCACTGGATCTCGAGATGAGTTGGTGTGGCTGGGGTATGTTTATATGGGGGATTTGGGGGGGCTCGTAACAAATTACTTGCTTGTGGTCCAAACTATTAATGGGTCATTGTATATGCCTTCTCTCTTATGGTTTGATTGTCGTCTGTTTGTATGTGTTTTATTAAACGTTCAAGAAATAGGATTTCACATACTATGGTTAGAGATATTCGTTGCGCATGAATATATCTGGTTGACTCTTGTTTATGTATTGTTAGCTGATTGTTCATAAATAAATAAAGAGCCTTTTGTGTTTTTAATTAAAACATATTTCTTTTCATTGTAATACCTTATGAGAGGTGCAAATAAAATAAAAACGTATCTAAACTCGTTTTTTGTAAATTATTAAAGGTTTATTTATTGTTTTGCTGACACGTTGCATAATTTATATTATAGGATATCGTGTAACTAATGACTTTTTGATATGAAACAAAACAAAATAATATATCAAAACATATTTTACCTAAAAACTCAAACTTATGGTGGAGACTCAAACTTGTTATTATATTCGTTATATTATTGGCTTTTGAGACAAGTCCATTAGAAATTAGCTAATATTTTCAAAGAGTTAGAAAGTAGTTCGCTAAGAGAAGAACAATGTTTTTGAAGAGAGATCATAAAATTTTATGATGATAAATGTACAAAATATACGATAGTTAAAGGAATTATGCTATTTACACAAAATAAAGTTGGGGTATTTTTTTAAACATTTTTATAGTTGGTATAGTTATGTAATATTGTAATAATGATAAAATTCTATAATTGAATATGGTTAAGTGTCATTTTATGGAATTATTCATGTGAAAACTATTATTTTTGTGAAAATTAGGAGCCAGCCTCAACCGTTACTAACAAATTATTATATGCCTAAAATTGAAACTAATGTTGATAAACATATATAATTTTGATAATTTTGAATTTAATTAAAATGTATTATTATTAATGACATGTTTTAATCTCAATAATTTATTTTATCGATCTAATGACTTGTAGATAATTCTTAGCTGACACCATTAGATGTGATTTTCATCCTAACAACTCTCTACTTGGTGATATATATTTTTTATACATCTCGATTTTGAGATATAAAATAAAAATTCTAATCTCATATTAAACCTCAACTCACATGAATAAGTTGGGACTTAAATTTGCTATTAAGTTGGTATCCTAATTTTATACAGTTTTTTATCATGTCATTGGTAGAGTTGGAAGAATGGGCCACAGATAAAATGCACAAAACTGTTATCCTTTATTTCTTAAAGGTCTAAAGCAATGTTGGACATAACTATTTGTGATATGAGCCTATGACTAGTGTGCTCACCGAAACCACTACTAGATAAAATGAATCAATATGTTATGATTTGATTTTAATTATACAAAACATGTTCGCGTAAAATATAAATCACACAAATTTAAATTCAATTTTATGAACATTCATCTTCTTCTCTTCTAATTTAAACACAAACAACCATAAAACAAATTATATTTTGAGATTCTTAACCCATTGAATATACATATAATATCATGAACTTCTTCAATACATAACCCAAACTTACAAATTAACCAAAGCATCAATTTTGTTTGAAAATAATAATTAGAGTACGTCATTTTACTTGCATTGTATCTATCAAACCCTAAAATTTTGCGACTTGAGTTTTTTTAAACATGATGTCTAAATAAGCTTTAAGCAACATCTCTTTCATGGCAAAATGGCATTTTCTAACTCCTTAAACTGTTATTTAGAGAACATATATTTTTTTAATTTTTTAAAATTTAATAAATATTTGGGGAAGAACATTTTCAGTGTTTGTGAGATATTTGGTACAACAAAATAAACTGTAGTGCAATCACATAATATATTTATCTGAAAGTTAAGTGTAGTAAAGTAAAATAAATGATAAACATGGACGGTAACGTGATGTTACAAGAGATGTTCATGGCTCTTGAATTTTAGAAACCAAAATAATAACTGTTTGTGAGAGAACAGTCCGACTTTGAACTGTTTTGATCCGGTTCAGTTATGAAAAGTTAAATTTGAAATTTTCATCTACACTCAACGATGGGCCGAAGTAGGCAAGTTTGGGCTGGATTTATCGAACAGAACTTAAAAAAGAATTCAACTATCTCAATTCAAAATAGGAATAATAACATTTTGTTACACCTGACTACAGTAAAATGACATATTCTTCCTGGTCGACTTGAAACACTTAAACCCTGCAAATCAGCCTCAAAACCCTCTCTTCTTCTTCTTCTTCTTCTTCTCCGATTCCCATGGCTTCCATGGCTGCGAGACGAGCCAATCCGCTCCTCACATCCTTCCCCCATTTCCTCACATGGCGATCGCTCGGCTTCCGAACCATGTGCAGTGGCCGCCTCGGCTTCGCCTCCACCGACCACCCCGACCCTCCGTCGCTCAAGGTTCTCGAGACCTTCAAGGAGGACTTCGAGATCGGCTCGCACCTCGTCACGCTCGAGACCGGCAAGATCGCGCGCTTCGCCAACGGCTCCGTCGTCTTCGGCATGGGGGAGACCAAGGTCCTCTCCACCGTCACGTCGTCTTCAGCGGATGGTGCTCGCGATTTCTTGCCTCTCACTGTATGTGGATTCTCACATTTTGTTTTCTCCAGTTCGAATTTGACTTTGATCTGCAATTTCGGATTCTGGTGTTTTTTTATATGATGATTGTGTTATGTGTGTGTATAGGCTGTGTGCTTGAATAAATTACGTTTTAATGAGTAAATGCATTGTTTTTGCTGCTGGAAATATTCTTCGAGCTCTGTGGTGATGGAAATTTGTAGGCATTAAGTTCAGTTAGAAGTACACAATTTGGTTTCATTTAGGTGAAGTTTTGAGTTACTTAGGTCAATTACCACGACTTTGAGTTACTTCCAAACATGTTGATGAGAGTTCAATATCGATAACAGTTATCTCATGGATGCCTCTTCTCTTTCTCACGAGGGAAAAAAGATGTGGTTGGAGTTGTTATTTAGCCATTTAGTCATAATGGATCATATTTCTTATGCTGCTAATTATTGTACAGTTTCAAATTTATGCCAATGTTTGTGGCACTTTTTATTTATTTATCAATTTCTTTACCCCTTATTTTGGAAGAGAGGAAATCGAGGGCGTTTCCTCAATAGCATGGTGGGTATTAATGTGTTTTGCTTCTCTTAAGGTGGATTATCAAGAGAAATTATTTGCTCAAGGTCTGATTCCAAACACATTTATGAAGAGGGAGGGTGCTCCAAAAGAACGTGAACTTCTATGCGGTCGTCTTATTGATAGGCCAATAAGACCATTATTTCCAGCTGGGTTTTACCATGAGGTTCAAGTATGTAATAGCTATGGCTGTCTGCATTTTTTTGTTCGGATTTTACTCTGGTTGCCCCTTGATACCATATTCTTCATAGGTCATGGCAAGTGTTCTTTCTTCTGACGGGAATCATGATCCTGATGTTATGGCAGCTAATGCGACTTCCGCTGCTCTAATGCTATCAGATGTTCCTTGGGGTGGCCCAATCGGAGTGATACGCATTGGGAGGGTTTGTGGCAAGTTTATTGTTAACCCAACAATGGATGAGGTACCCTTCCACACTAGTCATCTCATAGTGTGGCTTCTAAACTCGGACAATAAAATATTTATTTCTTGTGGCTTCTAAGCTCAACCAAATTATAAGCTATGTTTTATCTCTTTTAATGTTATAATATCTATTAAAAAAGTATTATGGTGTGTCCCTTCGTCGCATTTTTCTCTTTCTTTTTGATGAATGTGTAAGTTTCAATCTCAAATTACTTAGATTTCTTATACCTGTTCGGAACTTCTTAACTTTGCTCTCCCTCTCCCAATACATCTAGTGAATATGTCACACCTTTTCTAGGTTAATATCGTTGTTAGGTTCCTTTGGTAATGACAGTCAACATAGTTTTATTATAAAGAACGAGGTATAGCAATTTTCAATGTTCGTAAGCTAACATACTAGCCTTAATAAATGGAGTGGACTGACAAGTTACTTGTTGTGCCGAAGGCAGTGTATGCTAGCCAAAATTTTGTACTTTTCATGTCTTGTAAAAAAATTCACTCCTTCCATCTTATGAGTGGTATTTAACAACAGTGTGGTACAATGCAGCTTAATTTAAGTGATCTCAACTTAGTATATGCTTGCACAAGGGACAAAACTTTAATGATTGACGTACAAGCCCGTGAGATCTCAGAGAAAGACCTAGAAGCTGGATTAAGACTGGCTCATCCAGAGGTTGGTTACTCATCGTACTGCGAATCTTTTTCCAAATTCTATTTTTATTATTATTTGTTTTACTATAATGATTGACTTGGACTATTCAGGCGGTTAAATATCTTGAACCTCAAATCAGATTGGCTGCTAAAGCGGGTAAACAGAAGAAGGAATACAAATTGTCTATGATCTCAGATAAGACTCTACACAAAGTTCGTAATTTGGCAGAAGCAACTATTGAGTCTGTTTTTACAGATCCTAAATATGGCAAGGTGCAAACAGTAGTAAATTATATTTGTTCCTTTAGTAAGTTATATATGTAGGAAGCATTAGATATTCTTCTGGATTATAGCTATTATGTGCTATTTAAAATTGTTTTATGTGTTCCCAGTTTGAACGAGGAGAAGCCCTAGACAAAATAACTAAAGATGTAAGACGAGAACTTGAAGGAGAATGTGATGAAGAAAGCTTGAGAGGTATTCCAAAGGCCGTAGACAAAGTACGAAAAGAGGTAAGTTGTGGACAAATGATTTCATCCAGTTCACTCACTCACTCATTCCTTATATATCTTTGTTAATTTTCTGAGGTTTGGAAGAATCTCAGGTTGTTCGTAAACGGATCATTGCTGAAGGACTCAGGCTTGATGGGAGATGTCTTGATGAAGTTAGGCCTTTGTACTGTGAGGCTGGCACTTTACCTATACTGCACGGATCAGCACTTTTTTCACGTGGAGATACTCAGGTGATACACATCACCCTTCCTAGATATGAAATTATATTATTTAAGTTAAATATGACATTTCCTCAATATTTCATGTTATCTACAGGTTCTATGCACTGTCACCCTTGGAGCTCCTGATGATGCTCAACGCTTGGACTCCCTGGTTGGACCACCCAAAAAGCGCTTCATGCTTCACTACAGTTTTCCGCCATTCTCAATTAATGAAGTTGGTAAACGTGCTGGTCTGAACAGGCGTGAAGTTGGGCATGGTAATGCTACCAAATAGACAGCATTTGATCAGCCTATTCCCTCGCTTTGTAGCTCTTGTTATCAATTGATAAAAGTAAAACCCCACAACGAAAGAGAGAGCCTTAATCCCAGGTGTTAACACATGTCCCTATTGGGGTGGGAGCAATATTCATCTTGTTGTGATATTAAGTGCAGAATAAATTCAGTCCTCCAAATACTAACTTTTGACTTTGATTTGTAAAGTCTATCCTAACTCAATTTCTGGATGTATCAAGTAATTACAATTTTAAAATGGCTGTAGGAACTCTTGCGGAGAAAGCTTTGTTGGCTGTTTTACCGCCTGAGGATGAGTTTGCATATGTTGTCCGCGTTAATTCAGAAGTCATGGCGTCTGATGGTTCCACATCAATGGCAACAGTTTGCGGCGGTCAGCTCTACTTGTCTAATATCTTCTGTGTGTTACATATCTGTATTTGGCATGAAATTTTGAGTTGCATTTTCTTCACTAGAAGATGGATCTGTGCATGAGGCTCCCATCACTGTGCCATTATCTTGAATTTACACACAAGCCCTTTCTTTATATAGTACACTGTTCACTGGTTAAAAGTATGTGTATGCGATTATTCTATTCAATTTTGTTATTTGGTAATGCAGTTTAATGACATCCAAGGGTTACATATCAGTTGGATCTGTGTATCTTGCACCCTATGTTTGTCTGCAGAAATTGTCTTTGCACTTAGGATTTCTGAATCACCATGTTAGGAGTATAATATTAAGTTTATTGTATGTGGCTTTTCTTTTATAGGCAGTATGGCTTTGATGGATGCTGGCATTCCCCTAAGAGAGCATGTAGCTGGTGTTTCTGTTGGTCTTGTTAGTGAGGTTGACCCATTAACTGGCGAGATAAAAGATTATCGTATACTAACTGATATCCTGGTAAGTTTTCAACTTACCTCGTGTGACATACTCTTTTCTGACTGATGGTGGCTGCACAAAAGATATGCTGATAAGTTATTTATTTGTGTGTGCTTTGATATCATCACCCCTTTAATGTTACAGATTGGAGTTATTGTTTGGGGTTGTAGTATTTTGATTTCTTTAGGGGGTTACTGTGATAGCTAACTTTTGTAAATTTCTACACCCACCTTAAAAACTAAACCATTATGTTTACACATAAATAGATTTTAAAGTTTCTGTTGAGGGTTTTATCAAATGTAGCATTTTATAGGGCCTTGAAGATCACCTGGGAGACATGGATTTCAAAATTGCTGGCACGCAAAATGGAATAACAGCAATCCAGTTGGATATAAAACCTGCTGGAATTCCATTAGATATAATTTGTGAGTCTTTAGAGCCTGCTCGAAAGGGTCGTCTGCACATTCTTGCTCGCATGGAGCAAGAGATTGATGCTCCACGCAATCAAGATGATAGGAATTCACAGCGGCTAGGTTATATCTTATACTTAACTTGTACTTTTGTTTTTTATTGCAATGGTTTACTACGACTATTTTGTTTTTAGCTATTATTGAATGTCTAATACCCTGGTCACAGTTACCTTGAAGTACAGTAACGACGATCTTCGTAGCTTGATCGGGCCTCTAGGTGCACTAAAGAGGAGAATTGAAGAGGAAACAGGTACGAGTCAAACATGATAACTCATTGTCTATTTCTAGACTCTAGTATAGATTGTAGTGTTCTATAATATGGATGTATGATTGTATTTTACATATCAAAGTTTCTAACAATATTTTCTGTGCTTACATTAATCCAGGTGCACGAATTTCTGTTGGCGATGGAACACTTACTATAGTTGCTAAGAATTCGTTAGTAATGGAAAAAGTATTAGAAAAGGTATTTCTCAGATTTTGTCTAGTGTACAGTAGTATCATACATTTATTTTCGACATGCATGATTTGTCTTCCAGTAAGTAGTTAATTCCTCTTTGTTACGTGGATGTGCATTTACTATTTAATCCCTGTGCCTCAGGTTGATTTCATAATTGGCCGTAAAATTGAAGTGGGAGGTGTTTACAAAGGAGTTGTAACTTCAATAAAAGAATATGGTGCTTTTGTGGAATTTAATGGTGGCCAGAATGGCTTGCTGCACATATCTGAGTTGTCACATAACCCGGTATGTAAGAGAAATCATGACGTGCTTTCACAGCATATGCTGATTGTTCTCATCCATTTTCACATCATTTTCTCATTTAACAATTGATATGTTTTTTAATGTTTCAATTTATAAATTTATACTAATGCTTCCAATTTAAAAATGAAAATGAAATTGGAAAATGAAAATGTGTTTGTGTAATGTTCTTTTAGAGGTCTGTGCATTACTTTCATGCAAATTAGGAGTCTAATATTCAAATAAATGGAATGGTGCTCAACTCTAGAACCACTATATGCTCTACTTTGTCTTTTGCATCCATGCTCTTTACTTTAGCTTCTGACAGGTAAAATAAAGTCTTGGTAGCTGGTTCAAATATTTATTTTTAGATGCTATGCCTAGTTAACAGTGGTTTATTGTTTGATTGTTCTGGGTCATTTTAAGTTTTCACGGCTAAATGAGTGGAATTTAAAGTCTGGTTTTCACTATTATGACTTATTGCCTCATAATTCTTGGTCCCTTCTTCAGGTCTCCCGAGTTTCAGATGTGGTATCTGTTGGACAGTATCTTTCTTTGATGTGTATTGGGCAGGATGTTCGGGGTAACATTAAACTATCCCTTAAAGCCACTTTATCCCAACCTGGCTCTTCATCAAATAGTGTTGTCGAAGGATCTGTTCCTCGTACAAAAGATGTACCTGATGTGCGGTCAACAGTTAATGGACAGGAAGACCAGACCTCTGTATCAGATAAATTAGCTGCGACCAAATCAAATCCCTATACCTCTTCGACACCATCGGTTCTGATTCGAAGTGCTGCCGAGTGTGATGAAGTTGAAGAGTCTGCCAAGAGTAAGAGTTCGGGAACTACTCCTAAACCAACTACTGCATCAAAGTTGGGTGGTAAATCAAAAACACCCCCGCCTGAAGATGATCTGCTCGATTCCCTTTTCTCTGATTCCGGCCCTTTTTCAAGTTCCAAAAGCTCAAAATCTTCCTTGCGAAACAAAACAAAACTAGTTGTCAACAATTTAGAAACCGAGAAGATGAATGCCAACGGTTTGGTTCAGGGTTTGAGAAGTACTGCTAAATCTAATGGTGTATCAAAGTCGGGTGGTAAATTAAAAACAGCGTTACCTATAGCTGATGAGCTTGATTCCCTCGATTCTGATATTGGCCTTACAAGTACCAAAAATAAAAGGTCGAAACCGAGCTCGGAAAAGGAAGTAAAGAAAGGTGTAAATGATGAAGGCACTAAAGTTGATGCTTCTGAAATTGAGACTCCTCTATCTGCTCAAAATCTGAAGATTGGAGTTACGGTTTCAGCCACGGTTTACCAAGTTCGCACTCATGGTTTAGTCCTTGATTTGGGCAGTGGAATCCAAGGAATGTATCGATTTGAGGTACGTGCCATCTTGTTTACGGTCTCTAGCGAAATGAAATATTTGTCGTAATTGCCCTGATGTTTTCAAATTATTCCCTTTACTCTTACCATTGGAAAACCAATCATGGGAAGATCAATATATTTCCCATCAGGAATAAATGTTCTCGAATTTGGATGCTCAGTTTGTGGCACTGTGATATTTTATAGAAAATATGCACTTAACCTTACATCTGTTATTGGCATGTTACCGATCTATCTGAATATAATTATTTCAGCAACATCTTCTGTGAATACTTGTCATTTAGCATGCTTTGTCTTGCTCATATATGTTAGAGAGCTTTCTGTAGATTCCGTCACTTGTTGGCCAATACATTATTGTATGGTCTTGCGTCTTTGAAAAAACAACAGCCTTACTCGGGAACTGATTTGTTGATAACTAATATTTGATTTGTTACAGGAAAATGGGAGGACGGACTTTGAGGTAGGAGACGAGCTGCAGGTTGAGTGTTCGAGTTTTACCAGCAAGGGGATTCCGATTTTGAAAGCATCCTCATAGCAGCATAGAGTTTTTAGCTCGTGTATGATCACTTAACTTAGTCGGAAGATATAGTTTTTTTTGGCTCGAGCAAGGTAACATCTTCCTCGGACAGTAGCTCTGTTCCGGCTGATTTGATGTTTCAGGTTAAAGACCTTTTCCAATGTATCTTCTTCCTGTAATTTTGGTCTCTTTTACACTTTCAAATTAATTTATACAAACCATGAACAAAAGGTCAAGAATGAAGATACGGTGCTAACGGGATTCTTATTTTATATCTTCTTAGGGTTTTCTGTTTTATTTTTTTGGTGTTATCTTTAGAACTCTAGTGAATTGCAAGTTTGAACATATGAATACTACCTATATGCTTTTTGTTTAGATTTATTCAATTTTGATGTCAAAATTCCTTGAACCGGACAATACTTAGTATTCCTAATCAGACGGGGTAGTGGGTGGAGATTACTAAATCTGCTCCGAACCTACTCTATTTTCATCTTACATAGACAAAATATTTTGTATTTGACGTGAACTCGATATCATTGTCCCGATTGAGTTTGAGGACAAAGAGTCAAAGACCATTAAATCCGTTACAAACTTGTGATGTTGTCATCTCTACTTTATTCATTTTATCGGGATTCGATGTTGTAAAAAATGCTATACGCTAGTCAGGCTAAGAGGACTTTTTGATGATTAATTGTTTATTTATTGGAAATTAATTGGAAAATAAATTGAACAGACGGACTAATAAAAATTATGAATAATTAATTGGGGATTACTCAGACAAGTCGGATTTTTAGAACATTATCTCAATGTTATTAATATAGGGAATTATTCAGTATAAACGTACAAGCTTATACAGTTAAATTGGACCTCTGCTTGGCAAAAAAAATGAGCGAAACTCATATTTGTTTTCATATTTATTATAAATATTTGTTACAATAGAGTTTTAGTTTGGTTCATTTATCAATAGAGTTCAATTCTTAGCTCAAATTCGCTCGAGTTTGATCACAAATCGAACAATTGACAAAAACTTAAAACTTAACAAAACCGAGATCGAGGAGTTGGTTAACATTGATAATTTGAGTTTTATATATAAACCAGATATATTTTGATGACAAATGTGAGTCATAGAATAATTATTTATGATCTAATAGTTGTATTGAATGTTAACTAGTCAAATATATACTTTGTAGCAAACACCTACAATAAAAAATTGTATTGCAACTTTAATAATAGTTGATTTGAATCTTTAGTCAAAAACTAACAGCTTCAAATATATGGAGCTATTCTGTACATCCTTCTCCATCATGCTTATCATATTTTCAGTATTTAAGGTTCAAATGTAACTATCGTGGTCCCATTATATTATTTAAATTAACTAAAACCAAAACTTTACATATAAATTCTATGATCTAACAAATAAATAAATAACTTTATGCAACGATCATGCGGAGTGGTTAGGAATTGAGAGTCCATATTCTTTTATAAGTGCTTTTAGTTTAGGTCAAGCCGTGTGTTCAATAGTCGAAAATTATTTAATAAAAGAAATACTAATAATGGGTCAGTGTGAATTGACTGTGATGGTTTAAATAAAAATAATTAAATTAATTTTCTTCATTATGTACAAGACATCCTTAAAAGATAAAGTGTAACATATAATATAAATTCATTTGAATTATGATATTGAAAATTCAAGTAATTAATTATGTAATCAACTAAGATTTCATATACGTAAATCTAGTTTCGTTCGCAATGAAATGTTCTCAAAATTTATAATATTTCAAAAGTTAATCTTTGTCCGTTCATTTTTCTACCATGCCTCGTATGACCTACTAAGTAGGGCTGTCCACTGAGTCGGGTTGGGTATACCC
>JAYMTP010002279.1:0-20315 GCA_036897365.1 Geranium brycei
AATGATACGGAAAATATAATCAGGAAAGAAATAAGCTTTCCCCTTAGTGCTGCTCTTGAGTCAACCGTGTGTAACATAGTAATTTTTATCTGACTCAAGCAGTCTCAAGTGGAAGTGGTGTGTTGAGAAATCAGAAAAAGGGATTTTGGAATACTGGCATGTAAGGATGATTCCATGGCACTATATCCTTGAAAGTTGAAGCACTTAGGGTCTTGTTGCTTTCTTCACAAAATCGATTTGTATGTTATACTAACATCATACCCCTCTATGAAAATATAAGCTATTAAGATACCCTTCGCTACTGCTCTTTCCCAGTACTTGATATATACAGCTCACAACCTTCACAAACTTTTCCTTTATGTAGTATTTCGAAAGTTTGGAGAGGTTATGTCCAGAAGATACCATTTACAGAAAATTTGGGGAAGACATGTAGATATAGTACTTCCCACGATTACTTTCTAAAGTTAGGAAGCTGGCATGGCGTGGGAAGAAAAAAAATGGATTTCAGCTAGTGTTGTAAATGATATGGAAAAGCGAAATTACGATTTCAGAACATAAGAATGAAAAAAGAAAGAGAGTGGGAACTAGGAAGACTGAGTTATTTCAGTCATATGCCTTATAAAAAGGCTACAACAGGTTTAAAGCTGAAAAGTCTTACACTAATAAATGGAGTAATCCTCTTCACATGCTTGAAATATCAAAAGCTAATACATTTTATGATTTCCTTTGTTCTTTTGTTAAGATATTTATTTATTTATTTGCATGTGCAGTTGGCACAGACTTGGAAATATGGCTTCCACAGAAGCCATGCGTCTCTTTATAAAAATATTGGAGGCATGTGCAAATAAGTTTTTGTTCCTCCAATGTTATGTAGAACCTTGCTAGTTATTTGAATTTTGAACTATTATTATCTTCATTGGTTAGGAAGAAGATCCAAGCTGGTACTCAAGAACATCTGGATCTGTCGTAGATCCTGTTGTTGATGTTGAAATGAATGTAAGGATATCTGAATTTAAAAGAATTATGATTATTTTTGTTATTTGTTAGTTCTTAGATTATTAGTTTTGACCGGGAATTTGTTATTTATATTTGCAATGATTTATGAGTGTACTACTCTGAAGTTGATTGAGGATGGCAACACTCATTGCTCCTGCCACGGTCATAATTCTTTCCACAGTCAACATGTGTTATGATGAACAATACTAACACATTGTTGCTGTTGCTAGTAGAATACCATTTTTATTAACAATAAAGCAAGAGATCTAACCTAATTCTAACCTAGGTTTACCCCTGACCTAAACCCACCCCACATCTGCTCCCAAGCACTAGGAGATCTCATATGAGGTAGTGCCCATCTTCATCAACTAAGCCAGCTCTAATGGACAGTAGGATACCATTTATGATACAATCTATTTCTCAGTCTGGCTCCATCAAACTGCAAATGCCACTGGTACAAGAATTGCATGCCTTTTAAAAAATATTTTTTTTGAAAATAACATGTCAGATACAGCTAATTATTTGTTGAATTCTGTATGTGTCAAAATGGGTTGGAACTTCTGCAGCCAAACTGTTCAGAAGTAAATAACTAATTGAGTGTTGTTGACTCGAGAACATTGAGTTAGAAGGCTACATAGATACCTCCTTCATTGCTGGGACTTTCCATTCGTATGGCTCATTATTTCAGCTTCAGTAACTTACAAAGTTGTTACTTTCCCTTACTTTTGTTTATAGCATAGTTCTGAAGTTGAGTCAATTGTGGGGAATGGGATCTCTTATCCTGAGACGAAGACTATTTCCATAGAAAATGGGAGTGGAATGGAAACTCAGGACAAAGATGTTGTCTCAGAAGCTGCTGGTTCCGTTGTTCTTTTTGATCAATGGACGTCACCTCCGATATCTGGTTATTGCCCAAAAGCTCGTTATGAGGTTTTGGAATCTATCTCTCTCTCTGTTATGACTTGCTGCTGATAATTTGCCTTTTTCTTATGTTTTTCCTCCCGTGAAATTCAACTAAAATCTGCAGCATGGAGCAGCAGTCATTCAAGATAAGATGTATATTTATGGTGGGAACCACAATGGTCGTTACCTCAGCGATCTTCATGTAAGCAAACTAATTAGACGTACATGTGCTTATATTTCTACTTATGATGCTGCTTTAACTACAAAGCTGGTATGTGCATACGATATTCATCTCTTGAATCGTGTTCTTAAACATAGCGAGCTAAGTGGTTTAAATGGGTCATAATTTCTATCATGAAAGGTATTGCTTGTTCAGTATTTCTTGGTGATTCTGCTTTATTCGCTATTAATTCTCTAGTACGTGTACCCTTCATACTTAATCCACTGGTCTTATTGTAAAAATGACTTACTCATGCATCAATGCAGCTAGAATATAGTTTGTTTAATATGATGAGTAATGCAGGTTTTGGATTTAAGAAGTTGGACTTGGTCTAGAATTGAGGCCAAGGCTGGGCTTGAGTCGTTGGAATCACCATCTCCTGGACAAGTGGTTCCCTGTGCGGGCCATTCTTTGGTTAGTATGACAGAGTTCTTTTCATTTGCTAAACTTCTTGAAGCAAAAATTTTCAATAAAGTTGAGGCCTTTTCTCATAGACTCCTTCTGAGTCTGACGAATGTTGCAGTGATACTGTTCCCCGTGTATAATGTCTTTATTGTTTCTGTAGATACCATGGGATAATAAGCTTCTGTCAGTTGCTGGACACACGAAAGACCCTTCTGAAACTATCCAAGGTATAGATTAAGTATTATTATACTGTCTTCTATTTATTCCTCCAGAAGTTACTTGTTGCTTACTTGACATTTTAAAACTCTATAAAGGTCACTTCTCCTACCAGTAGAAAACTAGTTTCACAACGTTTTTTTTCCTTCATGCTTTATCTTGTATTTTGTTCTTTTGACAGTGAAGGTGTTTGATCCACAAAATTGCACTTGGTCAATGTTAAAGACTTATGGCAAAGCCCCAGTATGTATATGCTCTTTTATTTCCTCTATATTGCAACTAGAAAATCCTTGATGAACCAAATTTATGAGCACTGAAGAATTGTGGCTGAAGAAATTCAAATTAGATCTATCCTTTTTGTTTTATAGTTACTGTTGGATGAGTGCATAATATCTTTCTAAAGTTGGTCTCAAGTAACCTACAAAACCTGATAGTAGTGTAGCTGCGATTGCGAACCATAAGGTCATGAGGGTGATATAAGGTTCTTTTAATTATGGTGACAAGTTCTTGTTGAAAATTTCTTCTTAGATTTTACTTATGCTTTGTAGGTCTCACGTGGAGGTCAATCAGTAACTCTAGTTGGGACAACAAGCCTAGTCATATTTGGTGGTGAAGATGCAAAGAGAAGTCTCTTGAATGATTTGCATATCCTTGACCTAGAAAGCATGACCTGGGATGAATTTGATGCTGTGTAAGATGGTTTCTAGCAATCTCAGATAATATCTTTGATACACGTGTACACAAATACATCTAAAATATTGTTTCACTTTCAAGATTATAAATAAATAGGACTTTAGGGGATTCCTCTATCATACTACATAAAGGTACAATCATTTTAGAAGAGCCTTTTTGCTCATGCATATTCTTACGTGGCTGATAATTGGTGTGATTTTTACCATGTGAAATTGCGAATATAAACCCTTAAAGACTTATATGTGTTATGGTTTGCTCATATATTTAGCTTTTATTGAAGTGATTTTCAATAACCAGAAAAACAATTTGATCTTGCTACTGACATGCAGTTTCTTGTAAGCTCTTATTTGTATTTTATTGCCGTTATTTTATACATTAAAGTAGGATGGTTGAATGGAGGTTTGTGCTAAGATGTACTACTGAAGTTGACTTGTCCCATTAATTTGCAGGGGAGTGCCTCCTTCTCCAAGATCCGACCATGCTGCTGCTGTACATGCAGAGCGTTATCTTCATATCTTTGGTGGGGGATCACATGCTACTTGCTTCAATGATCTGCATGTTCTTGATTTGCAAACTGTGAGAGAGTTTCTTTACCTTCTTAAGTTTTTATTGTATTTGGAGACTATCATTGATACCTTGGATGCATGTGGACTTATAGATGGAATGGTCAAGGCCCTCACAGCAGGGGGATATACCCACTCCAAGGGCCGGCCATGCAGGGGTGACAGTTGGGGAGAATTGGTATATTGTTGGCGGTGGTGACAACAAGAGTGGTATTAATATTCACACTTAACTATTGAGATATATACAGTTCTAAAATTATTCATCCTGTCTTGCAAGCTTGTTGGCACACTTACTGGTGACTTATAAATGGTCTAGAAGAATTCGGGTTGCATGCCGTCCAGTTTTTCTCTATGGTATCTAATATCTATTTATAATTTATCTAGAGCTGTTCTAGCTGCATAAATGTTCAGCCTAAGTAGGTAATGAGATCTTTGTTACAGAAGTGTTTTGGTGGCATTTCATTACAAAGAAAAGATGCCCACATGGGTAGACCAACTAATTAGTAGTGCCTGACTTCCGACTGCCACTTCTGTAAGCAACCAGCAGAATCAAGGTTCAAGTTCTGCAGGACTTCCGGTTGACCCTGCTCGGTCTGATCCGACCACCTTCTTGCCAAAGTTGAAAGGGGATCTAAGTAAGATTCCCGCTTCAGTTCTTGCTGACTTGAGCAAGGCTTTCGCTCGACCAGACCGTTCTAAGGCACTGAGAGGTGCCCGAAAATCTGGGAGATCTTCTTCAAGACCTGCTCAGGGGGTTACCGAGTCCAACCAGTCACGAGCAGACTCAGACGGGCTGCCAAGGCAGAGTGCAGGGGAGGACTCCCAACAGCAGACCTCGGCTGAGAATGGGTCTATCGAGAAATTCATGCGGAGTGGCCCAGATTTAGGGCCCACTCCGCAATATGATTTTTCTTTCTTAGATGCTGCTGATCGTCCCTCTTGGTGCTCTTTGTCCGGACGAGCTTCTACTACAAGAGAATTTCTTTTCAGCCAATCCTCTTTTAGATTGATTTTTGTCTCTTGTATCTATCTCTTTCTGGAAGGTTTGGGGTTCCCTCCCCGGGATCCCCTTCTCTGCTTTTAATAAATTTATTGCTGATCAAAAAAAAAAGTAGTGCCTGACTTCATTCGTATAAAGATACTCGTATTTGTAGGATCATTTGAACTAATTATGAAGGCCTCTTAATCTGCATTGTTGAGTATTTGGATTGGCCTAAAGGTTTCTTTTACGAAGGATACACGATGACTGCATTTGCACTAGTATTAGTAGCACTAGCCCACTTGGTCTTTATGTAAATTTGTGTTACAACAAACAAAAGTTAGCCTTTATCTTTGTGGTTGGATTTGAATTTTGTTGGGTGTATACTCATGATAGCATCCATTCATTTTATACAATATGATTTGTACATAATATGTTCTAAATATACCTTGCAGGGGTCTCTGAGACACTTGTCCTCAACATGTCTACGCTTGCTTGGTCAGTTGTAACTACTGTTCAAGGACGTGTCCCTCTTGCCAGTGAGGTACTTCATGAGAATGTTTCATCAAGCTACGAGTAATTTGCGCCATGTGGAAAACTCCACTTTGGCTTTGTTAAGTAGTATACGGTTATTTTAATTTTATGTATAATATTGTTTGCATCTCATCACCCATTCTTGATGGGTATGCTACTTGTAGATTGATTTCATAGTCAGGAAGTACCAAGGTCGAATTTGTTATCTGATTGTATTCTATTGTAGGGCATGAGTCTGGTTGTGAGCACCTTCAGTGGGGAAGGTCTACTTGTATCTTTTGGGGGATATAATGGACGCTATAGCAACGAGGTCGAGTAAACTTATCATGTGTTTGTACTATTCTCTGCTATTTTATATCTGTTTGTTGTGATTTTATTTGTTGGTATAGGTTAATGTTCTCAAACCAAGCCACGGATCAACCTTACAATCAATAGTATCGGAAACTCCAGTTCCTGACAGTGTTTCGGCTGTGCATAACGCTACAAATACCACAAGAGATCTGGAATCTGATTCCGAAGCAGGTCAAGAAGGAAAAATTAGGGAAATTGCCATAGACAATATTAATTCGGAGGTACGCTATGTGCTAAACATGATCAACTTTATTTTGGGACTCCCACCCCGGGATTCCCTTTGCTTTCTATTATATTTTGTTGCTAATAAAAGAACTTTTGGTCCATGTATCAATTCATGAGCAAGTTTCTGTTAAATTTTATCTGGTATTCTATAATTTTTCATGCTGGTAGGAAGTAAACAAGCCTATATTTATGCTGCATATACTTTTGAGGGCATAAATTCAGTTTTATTTTGCATCAACATTCGTCATCAATAATTAGTATTAAGCTCGATGCAGACCAGGCTCATTTGGGGGTTCTGCCATTTTACCGTGTCTTTTCTCGGGCAATCTGTTTTCCTTCTCGATGTTTTTCTTTCTGCCCTCTCGGGCTCGCATTGTAATTATTTTTATGTCAATTTATATTTATTGCCAATCAAAAAAATAATAATAATCATGATCCACCAGGAAATACTCTGTAAGTAATAAGAGGACTTCTACGTAAGCGAGGTCTTGAGTTCGAACCTTAGTACATGCGTCCCGACAAAATAGTTGATAAAAAAGAAGACTTCAATGGCTGAACAGTTTCTCGGAGTTTATGTATTATTTTATGTTTCTTAATGTTTTAGTCATTCTGGATGTTTTGTTCTCTATATTATATTATGTAATAATATTTTTTTTGCCGTGGTTGCTTCTTGCTAAATAGTTCACTGTGTCTGTCAAATACCTTTGGAAGCTGTAGTTTCATGCGATCCCTTTCACTTAAATATTAGATACTATGCAGAAATCCAAAGGTGAGGAAACCAGTGAACAGCTTATAGCAACCCTGAAGGGGGAGAAAGAAGAGTTAGAGTCATCTCTCAGCAAGGAGAAGTTGCAGTCTCACCAATTAAAACAGGAGTTAGTAGAAGCTGAGGGTCGTAACACAGACCTTTACAAGGTAACTAATATTTTGCAATTATATGTTCAATGTTTTGTATATAGATCATTTTTACTAAAATGTTGGAGATGCTAGCTAATATTTCCAATTTGAAGTGATGAAAGTGGGTTTATTTCGCCGAGATATATATGGTTAAAACAAAAGAGCTCCCTTCATAACTTTCATGAAAGAAGTTCTGTTTCTATGATGTGCAATAATACGGCATGTAAATACTGAAGCAGTAGCACTGTTGCACGTCAAATCATTCTGAAGTGGAAGTATGGTTGTGAAATATTATATAGAAACCATTTGATATTTTAGTTTAGTTCCTTTTCTCTCCAATTATTCTAGTAGTTACTACTGGACCCTGAGTCAACCTATTAATTTTGTTGTAGGAGCTCCAATCCATACGTGGTCAGCTTGCTGCCGAGCAGTCGAGATGTTTTAAACTTGAGGTATTTGTTCAACTGTTGTTTTCCTTTAGGATTGGAAGGATCCTTGTATTGTATCTACAAATGATGACATTTGATATGAACAACCAAAACCCAACAGGTTGATGTAGCAGAACTGCGACAGAAGCTCCAAACAATGGAGGCCTTACAAAAGGAAGTAGAGCTACTCCAGCGGCAAAAGGCCGCATCTCAACAAGCAGCAATGAGTGCAAAACAGAGGGAAAGCTCCGGCGGCGTGTGGGGTTGGCTGGCAGGATCACCCCCGCCCGAAAGGGATTAATTGGTGTACTTTACCTTAACTAGTGATTGATCCATTTTTGGTTTCAAAAGAAACTATTTTCTTCTTTTAAAAATAAGATTTATTTAATTGAAACTGAATGCTTTTTTATGTTTCCTTTCCGAACAAGTCTTTGACAAATCTGTGATTGATGTTCCTAATATATAATTCTTTAATGTATTTTTATATAAATTCGGGATTATCTATCCTTGGGTAGTATTTGTAAATGTATAAAAATTGCAAGTATTTACGGGTAAAATTGGTGGATAAATATAGCCCTCCCCTCCATTTGAAGGTGGTGAGGCTCCAGCCATCATCGCCTCTTTCCTCTCCCCTCCTCCTATTGAATTGAATAAAATAATTAATTACAACTAATTTGATTTGTTATTATGTATATATGTAAAACCCATCCATCCATCAATACCTTCACCAAAATCATTTGCAACCCAATTCTAATTCCTGTACATAATTTTCCTCTCCTCTCCTCTTGGGGTTGTATTTTTGTTGCTTCTTCTCCAATCTCTCTGTGGTCCATTTCCATGGAGTGTCGGCCCTTAGAGGTCAAGCTGATCTCTGCCAACGACATATGGAACGTGAACCGGTTCACCACCATGGACGTGTACTCGTTCGTCCAAATCTCTGGCGACCCCCGCCGGCGCCAGAAATCCCCGACGGACCGGTATGGCGGGACCTCCCCCCGTTGGAACTACAAACTGTACTTCACGGTTGACGAATTGGACCTCCAGAAAGGCGAGCTGACGCTGGTGTTCCAACTACGGTCGGAGCGATACCTGGGTGACAGAGACATTGGCGAAGTTCATATCCCCCTCAAGGAACTCCTAGACAAGGAAAAGAGCAAGAGCAAGGAGCACCGCTCCGTCACCTACGACCTCAACACCAAATCAGGCAGACAAAAAGGAACCCTAGAATTCTCCTACATGTTTGGGGAGAAATCCACCATCTCCTCGAATCCATGTGGTTACGGGCGGTCCAAAACGATGCCGGCGCATGGCAGTGAGGACGACGACGACAACAGGAGCAAGTTCGGATTAGGATTGGGGGCGGCCTTGTTGGGATTAGGAGGCTTGTTTGTAGCTGCAGATATGGCTGAAGACGGCACTTACCACGATCCACCCGCCGAATGATTGATTGATTTCAATGAAATTCTCCCACCACTTTAACGTATAAACTTCATGTTTTTTAGTCTTTCAATTCACGCATGTAAAATATCTAACCCATGTTGTATCATATGCATTTCAACACTCGCTCACTATGTTACATAGCAATAGAGGTCATTTTTAAGAGAAGGTAATTATTCAGGTTAATTTCATATTACTACACTCATTATCACATTGCTGCACCTAATTAAAAGTTTTTCTTCAATGGTGTCTTAACTCTATTTTTCTAGCCCATCAGTTTTTCTACAACTTTGTTATTTTAATAGTTAAAAGACAAAAATGTCCTTGATTTTTAAGTTTCAAATATGTATCATTACACAGTTAAATAGATTCTCTTTCTCTTTTTCTCCATCAGGAACAAATATTGAACTCTCCAGTTTTCATTTATAATTTATTGTCTAAGAACCAACACCCAAAAAAAGGCAATGTTGAAGATAGAAAAAATGGCGTTATTTTTAATTATATATTTTTGGCTAATTTCTCAATTTCACCTAACTTAATAAGTTTAAAAATTCAATCTTTTTTCGATTAATCGAACTAAACAAGAAATTGAAGATAACACATTAAATTCGAGTTGGGGTGCTTGCACATGCACGAGATCGACGACGTCTTTCTATGAAATCCGGCCATCGGAGAGTCCAAATTCGTCCTGACGCTTCCCGTCAGTGTGCGCCGAACGTGGAGGTTGGTTTTAGAGGCGTCGGGTTCGAATACGACATTCTCGCCATGTTTATGGGTTCTAATTGGTGTTGGGGTTATTATTATTTTTCTGTTGGAAACCCTAGAACTGTGTGTGAATTCTAGTTTGTTCCGGGAGTGGATTACTAATTTTGAGATACTGTATGTGTTTTGGTTGTTGAGGCTTTGGAGGGTTTGGGGATTTTGGTACTAAGGGTATATCGGAAATCAATGCTAGTGTTAGTATCATTTAGAATATCCACGCCTAATGGGAGGGATTGAGCTCCTCGATAGCGGGTCCTACGCCAGAGGATGATAAGTTTGCTTGGCAGTTTTTGACGATGGACATATATGTAGGGATGGCAAAAAAAATCCGAACTCGACGGGTACCCGATTAACTCGCCCCGATCGGAACGGGTAAAACCCGAACAACATCGGCTACGGGTCTGCTACTGATTTTCCACTCAGGTTTTTGGTCGGGTACGGGTTAACTTATACCCGCCCCGTTTCCAACTCATACACGTACCATACAAGAAAATAAATAAATTTATATATTATATAATTATTTTTTAACAAAAAACAATAAAATAATTTTCAATTAAAGCAATTATGTATATAATTATATATTATACATTATATATGATGTATAACACAACTACATATATTATTATCTATTATAAATTCTGGACATTTTCAAAAAAAACAATTGCATTTTGGATAGTATTCGGGTCAAGTTTCGGGTTTCAGGTAAAACCCGTACCCAATAGGTCTTGAGCGGGGTGGATACCCGCTCACTTTGAGGGGGTTTTTTTCGGGTCGGATACCCATTCAAATCCTTCGGGTACAGGTGCGGGTTTAGTCAAACCCAACTCGTTGCCTTCCTTAGGCTTATGGTGCAAACTCCTATGATCCGTAAGATCATAAACTTAGCGGTTGACATGAATTTACTTCATCTTTTGCATAATTAATACATAATTTATAATTTAATTCTGTCTTCTTACACGATATAATAGGGCATTATCAATATTGTGAATCCCTCACACGCATAATCGTTATGATTTCGGTAGTGAACGCTAATTCATCATTAAGAATCACTAATCCATCCACCATATGTTTCTAGTTTGATTTCATATTCAAAGTCAACTTCTATAAACCCAAGAAAAAATATACGCCGCTTCAAAGATTTTGAGAAAAAAATTTGGGTGATGGACTGATGGTGATGATCAAGACAAGTTAGTTTAGTAGAAGGCTTAGATTAAAATCTTTTTGTTAAATACACGATAAGTGTCGTCAATGATGAATAATCTTCATATTAATATATTTTTGAGTAATATTGAATATTTTCATGGACAAAGTTAGGTTTTTCAATAAAATGTGTTTTACAAAACCTATGTATTTGATAATTATTTTATTGGTTTTTCATTTTTTTTATCAACGAGTTATGTAGAATAGGCCCTACTTGACTCCTACCTCAATAGAGGCCCAACGAAAGTAGATGGAGAGAGGTCCAACCTAAATATATACTATAGTAGGACTTGAAATCATGTCTCTCAAAACTCGAGCTCAAGTGCTTAACTAGTTGGCCAAACAAGCAATGGTTGTTAGGTTGTTGTTCATGTTGAGTATGATATTCGCAAAGAGACCATCATAACGCATTATGAGCATCCCTAAATCTCATACATATGTATAAGGAAAATCCTCACATGTCACTTGGCATTCCCTTTGACAGAATTCTTATTGTTTATATTTTCCTAATTTTTTTTGAATTTTTCTTTTTCTTTTTTCTATTTCAAATTAATTCTAATTTTTAGAATTTTCCTTTTTCTATTTCACTTCAATTCTAATTCTACATTAAATCTAAATTTTTTGAATTTTCCTTTTTTCTATTTCACATTAATTATAATTTTCAAATTTTTTAATTTTTCACTTTAGTTCTAATTCTAATTCTAAATTTTTCTTTTTTCTATTTCATATTGATTATAACTTTTGGAATTTTTCTTAATTTTTTTCTCTCACTTTTTAATTTATAATTCCCATATTTTAGATAATGATAACTACATAGATAAATAATTAAAATAAATGTTTATACAGAAATATAATTAGAACTCAAAAGAGATATGTGAAACAAAGTACATTCAGAAAAACATTAATTTACTTTAATTAAAACTCAAGTAATGTTTATCATTAATTTATTTTTGAGTAATTATTATTAAGAATCAATGTTCATTTCGAAGATAAACTACCCATAATTAAGAAAATAATATGTTAAAAATAATAATTTCTCCTACTATAAATATGCATGGCATACGCATAAAATCATAAGTTAAACATAATTTTTTTGTAGTTATACTAGAATTTATCAATGAGACACATTAGTTTGAAGAATTTCGGAATCGATAATGAAAATCATTCGATCGTCGTTAAGGTCAGCCAGAAATGGGAAGCTCGAAACAAAAAAAAAGATCAATTCATCCATCTTGACATGATCATCATTGAAAGACGAGGTTTGATATTTAATTCTCCATTTCACTCCTGTTATTTTCATGTTTATTAAATATTTGTGTGTTTCTATTTATTAGGATATGTCGATGCGTGCGCATATTATGTCGAACGTGGTTAACAAAAATACAAGAACACATTAGTCGTGGGAGAGGTATATGGCATCTGGAATTTTATTGTGGCGGCATCAACTGGTCATTTCAGACCAACTAATAATGTTTTCAAATTATCATTCGCTTTATTAATACAAGTCGTTAAAAGATCGGGAATGGTGTCCCAAGAATTCCCTTACACATATACCAATTTAAAAATTAAAAGCTATCATAAATCGGATCAACGACGACACGATATTGACATGTATATGACGTGCGAGCATCTTGACGTGTTTTTCGATGCTTTTTCCACGCATTAGATTGTTTATGCTCCTATTCGGCATTAAGTTGATTGTTTATACGTCTTTATGTATCACATGTATTTCGAATTCATGTTGTGCAGATTACAGGTCTTTTGGACGTTTTGCAAAAATTTCTGATAAAACCCGTATTCTAGAACCACAGGTCCGTGGTCACCCAATGGTGAGCCTCGGATCAATCTCGTGGTCAAGGACCACAATCCCGTGGTGAGCCTTTGGTCAATTTTGTGGTCAAGGACCACGGTCCCGTGGCCACCCCTGTGGTCAACTCTCAGGTCAACCTCGTGGTCGAGGACCACGGGTCCGTGGTCATCCTCTGGACTATCCCGTGGTCGATGACCACAGGCCCGTGGCCAACCCTGGGGTCTTTCTCTGACCTATTATGTGGTCTAGGACCATGAGTATGCGGTTACTCCGTGGTCTTCCTCCACTTATATTGTGACGAATCGTGGGTGCACAATGGATCGAAAAGGACTTGCACGAAAGACCACGGGTCTGTGGTCCCGACGAATTCCAGTCCTATGAATAGATTTCTGAATCATTTTAGAAGGGCAAACCATCACAAACAAAATTTAGGAGAAGAACTGAGTATTCAAGAGCAAAGATCATCAAGGAAGAGCATTGGATGAAAGGGAGAATCAAGGTTTGGGAAGGAAGAGACGTTTGAAGTTCAAGGATTCGAATTACAACCAATGTATTGAGATTGAATCAAGGGGTTTTATCTTCTCTTTCCCTTTTTTATTTTGATGAATGAATTGATTATTTTTGTCAATTGAATTGTTTCTTTTGTTAATGGAATCAAAGTCTTGCATTTAATTCTTATTCCATTTCAATTAGAATGAATTCTCTTATTGTCATGCTTAACTAATTCGTTTCGGGTTTATGGTATGGTTGATTATGATGGTGTAGAGATTAATTAATTGTGTATTGTACATATAGCATCAAGCAGGGTGTCTTTATTCATTATTTACTTAATGCTACATCTTCTTAATTGCTTGATGTACGGTCTTGTTTATTTGGTTCGTTGTGAAACAAAGCTCGTAAACGAAACTGTTCGGTAAATGTTGGGTTTAAAATTTATCTAGTAATAGTTGAATTAACACAATTACAATAGTTATAGGTTCCCAAAACCGAAAGGTAGAAGAATTCATAGAATTTAATACTTTTCAGTCAAGTTAAATCATGACTAGGGATAGCTTGGTTGCCTTATAGTATTCTTAGACATTTTATAATCCGTGAGGGAGTTTTAGGTGTTTTTGGAATTCTCATTGTCGCCCTTAGTTTAACAACTTCGTTGTTATGCATGATATTACGTTTACTTTGTCTCGAAATCGTTGTATGAAGTCATTGCTCTGAATCACCGTCTCTGTTTGATTTGCCTACTCACGTTCGTTAATGTTATATACCGTATTATTATTATCTTTTCAAATTATCGATTCGCTGAGATTAGTCAATACACTTAACTTTGATCAAAGTCTTTGTTGTCCCTTGTGTACAATATTTCGGGTTATAAACTTACTACCCTATATTAATTGAGACAGGTACGCTACCGAGTGAGCGAAAAGGCGTGGCATTTTTATCATCTGTTAATTTCTTATCCCTCAATATCTTGAAATTCGCAAACCTTATTCAATGCTTTATTTGAGTTTTTCTTTTAATTTTATTGAAGTATTACTGATATTACATACCAATTCAGCCGGTTCACCACCATGGACGTCCACTCCTTTGTCCAATAATGAATTCAATACATCAATAACACAACAAAGCCATCACATTTCTTCACTTTCTTTTGGTTAATCTCTAACAGTAGAGATTAGTACGCAAAGTTGGAGAAAAAGCAATACAATAATAATTAAATGCATAAAAAATCTCCATCTTCAATCTGGCCAGCCCTAAAAGCAACATTGTGGTAGAGTCTTCATCCAACCCAAGAAGCTCGAAACCATGTCTTCTTTACCGTTGTCGAGTTCTAAATCAACGAGTCCCAAACCAATCACATCAGGATGTCTATAATCTTGTCGTATATGGCCGCCACATAGATTGGGCAGATGGAATTCGAGCAACAACTAAGCTTCGACCAGTCCATTGTTGGTAGAGTCGAGCACTGACTAAGATGATATGCGACAACCTCTAAGGTTCAAACAAAAGAAGAAGTGTTTTTCTATTTCTAAATTGTACTTTTAATTTTTAAATATCAAGAATAGTTTTGTCATTTAATAAAGAGTGAAGACGTAACAATGACTTTCTAATTTCTATCCACTTTAACAGACGTCAGAGTAAATTGATGTAAAAACAAATTTCACCGTATTGAATTGACACAAATGAAAGTACACTATAATAAATTGAAAATCGTGCATAGTGCACCGTAGTAACACAATAAACTGTAATTATCCCTCAAATTTATATACTTGTAGTGATACGTGGTCAATTTCTCAGTTTGTTGTTTGATTGCTAAGTTGGTTTTGTTTTTGGATAAACAAGCTTAGAACAATGATATAAAAAATGTGTCTCGTACTACATACAAGTGAACAAAGTGCATTAGTCTGATGTTACTTGTTCTGGGTCATAACAATACAACCACGTCGACTAAAACTTTTTCTAGGATTACACGTATCCCTCTAAGAGAACAAGAGATATCAAAAGTAGACCCTTAAGAGATCACCCAAACATGTTCCAATTTTGAGTTTAGCTATTGATTTCCCGAGTTCACTTCATCACTAATTTGACTCTAAGAGTTCGAGACTCCGACCCCGAAAAGGATTGAACATGAATGGACAACGATCCTACAACGAGTCTAGACTAGCCACATCTTCTAGCATGTTGGATGAAATCCAAGTCTGTTGTTAGCTATAATTTCCCAAATTCACTAACATCTCAAAGGAACATATACAATCTTCGGGTTCGACCCTGAAAAACATAGAACAATGACGAATCGTATCTCATTTAAACATTCAAAAATATATTCAATCACCTCTGGTGAACCAAGTTCTACAATTAAGTACACAATCACACAAGATTTAAAATTCATTTACTTATTTCCAGGTGAGGATGTTTTAATTCGTAATTTAATCCATAATCTGCATATGAAAATTTGAGTCTCCAACCATACGGGTGAGTCAGATTGTGGATAGTTTATGCACACGTCGTGTATGCCCACAAACAAAAGCGATAGACAAGACCAAGGTTGGATATTTTGGACTCAGAACTGAATCCAAACCGAGAGTCAAGAATTGAGCCTAATCGTAACCAAATAAATGAGAACTATGATCAATTGTTCAGTTTTGGTTTTAAATTTGAAAGAGTCATTCAATTCTGGTTCTTGAAACTTAGAATTACCAGTTAACTAAAAGGAACCAGATCGGTTCGTGTTGCCAAGTGTCCATCTCTCATCCACTCACGTGTGTTATTTATCTTTCATTCTTATTTATTTGCAAAATTTATATTTCGATTGTTTTGTAATAATCAAATGTTAACGTTCGATTTTCATTAATAATTTTCTAATTGAAAACTTATAAGCTTTTGGTCATAAAACCAGGTTCAAATTCATCTAATTTGATTTATAAGTCGAGCTTAAATAAAATGTTGAAAACAAACCGACTATAACCGAGTAAAATTGGAGTATTGAACCGGAGAACCGAGATCAGAACCGAACCAATTACTCATGGATCGGAACAAAGCATGGTTCGTCACCCCTACAGAAGACCTTTGTGTAGACTTGTTTATTTTCTTCTTCCTCATCCATCCCCATTTTCTTGTAGCCTCCTCCGTACGCCAATGTCCGCCACCGTCTCCTCTAACCCTAACCCTAACCCTAACCCCAATCCCAACCCCAACCCTCTCATGGCTGAGTCATTCCCTCCTTCCTCCGACTCCACCTACTCCCTCTATTCCCAATCCTCATCCTCTGCCATCGCCAATGAGCAGCCTGTCCCGAGCCTCCTCCACCTCTCCTTGAACCAGGACTCCTCCTGCTTCGCCACCGGCCTCACCCACGGCTTCCGCATCTACAACTGCGACCCCTTCCGCGAGATCTTCCGCCGCGACTTCGACTCCGGCGGCGGAATCGGCTTCGTCGACATGCTCTTCCGCTGCAACATCCTCGCCATCGTCGGCGGCGGCCCCCACCCCCAATACCCCCTCACCAAGGTCATGATCTGGGACGACCACCACTCCCGCTGCTTCGGCGAGCTCTCCTTCCGCTCCGATGTCAACTCCGTCCGTCTCCGCCGCGACAGGATCGTCGTCGTTCTCCTCCACAAGGTCTTCGTCTACAATTTCTCCGATTTGAAGCTTCTCCACCAGATTGAGACCATCGCCAATCCCAAGGGGCTCTGCGTCGTCTCTCACGTCTCGGGTCCTATGGTGCTGGCCTGCCCTGGTCTGCAGAAGGGGCAGGTCAGGGTCGAGCATTACGGGTCTAAGCGAACCAAGTTCATTATGGCTCATGACTCCAGGATTGCTTCTTTCGCTCTTACGCAGGACGGGAGGCTGTTGGCTACCACAAGTAGCAAGGGCACTTTGGTTAGGATTTTCAATACTCTTGATGGTTCCTTGTTGCAGGAGGTAATGCCAATTTCTTCTCATTTTATATGTTTATCATGCCTTTTCACTTCACTCTAATACTCCAAGTCCAAATATTGGTTTTGCTTTGTGAAGAGAGCATGTTTGGGTGATTCCATCTTGACATGTTTTGTGATTTGCCTGTAGTTGTTATGGGAATTGTCAGTCATCATTTTTCCCATATTACTTACCCAAGATCGTCTATTGGTTATATACTTTGTTCTTTGAAATGCCATGGATGTTCATGGTATCAATGTTAATGATGTTATTGCTGTGATATTGATGGGAGTATTTTGGGTGATCCCACTTCAACTGAATGGCTTGTACATTTATATAGGTAAGGAGGGGTGCTGATCGGGCAGAGATATATAGTCTTGCTTTCTCTTCAACTGCACAGTGGCTGGCTGTCTCCAGCGATAAGGGAACTGTCCATGTCTTCAACCTAAAGGTTCATTCGGGATCAATGGGAGCTGACAGACAGCGGGGATCACCTGAAACTAGTGTTTCTAGTCCATTGGGCATTTCATCTCTTTCCTTCATAAGAGGTAATATGCTGGCTGCTGCGCAGACTTGTGAATTTGTGAATAGGGTTTGAATCCTACAATTAGTTTGATTCTTTGGTTATTAAACCTTTGTATAGAAATTGTTTTTCCCAAATTCTTACATGCTTTATTCTACTCCTAATCCATTGGCCCAATAGATGCTACGAGGTGATTATTGAGCAACGAGCACTCCTTGGAGTTCCATTATGTGATATTTCCACATGTAGAAGTCGTAGTCCTAGTAAATGTCATGAAATAGTAGGCCATAATGTAACTTCTCGAGCCATATGACGTGGTCTAGTTAGGAAAATTTGTCACCTAATGTAACACAAGACACTTGAAATAACTGATAGACTAGTGGTTGTATCTAAATAGTGTTTATTGTTTGCAGGTGTTCTACCCAGATATTTCAGTTCAGAGTGGTCAGTTGCCCAGTTTAGGGTGCAGGAAGGTTTGCGATACATAGTTGGTTTTGGCCACCAAAAGAATACCGTCGTGATTCTTGGCATGGATGGAAGGTAATATAAAGTTAGACATGTTTTAGTATTCCCTCGCTGTGATACATCCCTCTGACAATTAGGTCAACTATAAAAAAGTAAGAACGTAGAGTTGTTGTCAAATGCCTACATTGCCAATGGGGTAAATGCTTGGGTCCTTGGCTGGTGGTCCAAAATTAACCTTCCAGGAAAACAAATTCATATTTGTGAGGATGCCTATTAAAAAGAAATACAATCGCTGTACCCATTTTCAATTTATTTTTTGCCAACTTTTAATACCTCTACCCTGAGTTAATGATCAAGATGGATGATCAGTTAAGTTGCTTCTTGAAACTCGTACTCTGCCGTCCCAAAATGAGTGTATGCGGCTATTTTAAGGATTGGTAGATTTTCCTCACATGCCCTTGTATCTTACCCATGTGGTAGTTAATGTAGATATAACTGCGGATTGAATTGGTCATCAACCGGAATCTTTTTCCCCTCCATTTCCATCATGCTTACTCTTCTTTTTTCTTTCTGATTTTATGAATGTTGATGGTCTTTAATTGATTTTGCCTCAAACAATTTAAGTAGCATTACTTTTAACTTCATAATTTGTGGTGTTCTGGATAAGTAATGGTTCTTTGTTTTGGATTGTAAATTGCAGCTTCCATAGATGCCAGTTTGACCCAGAGACTGGTGGGGAGATGACTCAGCTTGAATATTACAATTTCCTGAAGCCAGAAGACACCTTCTGACCCTTTTTTGGGAGCCATACTGTTAATTTTACTTTCTTGTTTTCCACCACCAATGGATGGTATACATGTATCTATGTATCTAAGAGAAATTGTAATTATAGAGTCAATGAAGATAGAGCTGGTGTTTGGGTCTTTAATTAGGGGTATGTGTTAATATCAAATATTTCACTTGCTGTTTAGCTAGACTTGCAACTGTTGCATCATTAATCGGTCTTAACAGTATACTTATCGTCCTCAAGAGAGCACCCTAACGGTTTGAGGCACACACTTTCTAGTGGGAGGACACGAGTTCTAATCTTGTCCGGAAAATTGCAAAAAAAATGTCTTATTATATGCTACTTTTGCAAAATGCGTTGTGTTGGATTGCATTAACTTTTCAAACCCTTCTTCAAGCCCTCTCCTATCTCTCTGCAACTTTTGCTCACCTCAAATAGACATCTATTTAGAATTTTTTTATTAGTTTTGAGGTTCTTATTTCGCCGAAAATCCTAAATCCAAGCAGGTGTTGACTTCGTTAGAGATTAAACGGCGCTCATCGTGGTTCATAAGTCGAGGAGGGAGATCAAGCGGTGTTTCGGATGTCAGAGAGTGTCACATGACGGCGAGCGTCGGTGTGAACCAATTTCTTTTCTGGGTTTCTCAAAAACCAAACTGAGAAATCGAGTTCTGATTTGGTTTTATATAGTTGATACTAATTTAAATTCAATGAAGGGTACTGAATTTCATGGGCTTCAAATTCATAGATTTCTTTCCTTTTCCACAGACCCACAAATTTTTCCTGAACAAGTTGCTAGGATATCAAATGAAAGTAGAAACTGAAGAAGATAAGTGAAGCGGCGCGGCGTTTTGGGAAACCAAACCCACGTCAAAGTGGTGTCGTTTTGAGTAAAGAGTTGAGTTGCTGGAATCCATGTGCGAGGCACGTGTCATCTTCCTCAACAACTGGTTTGTTGAGCTGGAGTGGACCTGGATGGAGTTGAGGTACCGCTGGCAGAGAGAGACGAGGCTCGTCATGAATCTTGCTATAAATAGCTAGCGATGGTCCATTAGTGTTTTATCTTGAATTTGTATCCTAGGGTTTTGAAAGTTGTAGCAATTTAGAATCAAAGTTTCAGTTTTTATCAATACAATTATCCGTTCTTCTCTTATTTGTTGTTCGATTGTCATTTAGAGTCTTAACTATGGTATCAGAGCCCCATTCCCGCAGCCTGTGAAAACGGGGATTTCGAATTTGCAGTATCATGAGACGCTGAAGCATATGGAGAGAAGTGGTATACAATATAGAACGACAGAGATGACAAGCTGCTATGGAGATACATCAACTATAGCAACCGAAATTGAGGGCGAAGAAGTGGCAAGAGTAGTTCGATGCAAGGGTTGAACAATGTTGTTATTACATAGCTTATTGGCACATTTTTTAGGCAACGGAAGATGTCGAACAAAATGTCGAAGACGATCTATGCAACGGAAGATGTCGGACGAAATGTCGAAGACAATCTCTGCG
>JAYMTP010002280.1:0-20314 GCA_036897365.1 Geranium brycei
GGGGGGGGGGGGGGGGGGGGCTTGAAGAGGCGGGAGCCGCCTCTAGCGACGAACTCAGCAATGGGAGAGGCGCGTCGGGGGGAGGGTCAGGAGAGGGGACGAGTTCATTCATATTTTGATTGTGCAAAAAAATGCATTGTATACCAAGACTTTATGCAAAAGTGCAATAATATATAATTTTTTTTTTGCAATTTTATATACGGACGGACGTAAAGTTTCTGCAAAACTAAAATAACATATGAAGAGTTTTGCAATTTTTCCATTATTTATTGGATCGAAACTGAGTACGTTATTGAAAACTCAACTTAGCTGCCACTCTCATTATACCTAATTCAAGTTGAATTATAAATTTAATCTTATATTGTGTAAGAAACAAATTTCTAATACAGAATTTCATAAATAAAATGAACTATAAATACAAAATAAAATTACTAATTTTCTTTTAAGTTTAGTATTTATTTTTTTGTTCTTTTAATATTATATTTGTAAATGTACATATATTGTGGACAATTCATTTGGGGACCATACACATTTAACCCTTAAATAATTATGGATGATATTTTTGACAATTTATCTCTTTCAATCTCCTTAAAAAAATATAATTTGGAACTTTGTTTTTTACCATTTTCTCTAAGTCATATTCCTATTCTAAACCTAACCTCCTAATCCTAACTAAAAACATTGTTTGTGGAGGCAAAAAGAAACATTGAGACTGAGCTTACTGAACGATTATCTCCGCCGTCTCGCCACCGCAGTCCCTCCTCCGGCGAATCCTTTAGTCACTCGCTGAACCCAATAATCCCAATTTCTCCGGTTTGAATCTGGTAATATTTTCTCTGGTAATTCTCTTCTGTTTAATTTACTGTTCATAGTTCATCATTTCTAGAAATTGCATTTGTTTTCATGCGACTTCTAATTTCCTTAAAACTTGGTTAAAACTTGGTTACTGGTTCCCCAACTTCGCCCACTGATTCTTCATCAGATTTGGTCACACAAATCAGTGAAACTAGCAGAAACTTTCATGGGATTTACTCTCTTTCTCTGATGGTTATGAACTGTGTGTATATTTTTGTTTGTTTCAGTTTGATTGCTTACCAATGTCTGGCATATATGAGAAGCTATGCCTTGGGAGTGGTGTGTTCAATGGTTTTGGTAGAAGTCCCATGAACAATTATTTATTTAGTTTTAATTTTAGGGATCAATAAAAACTCCATGTTGTCATCCCTAAGTTTGCATGAAACCCAACAAGAAATAGGGCAATATTTTGACGATAACAAAACCAGCACACTTGATTCTCAAAAGAAACAAAGATTCTATACTTCTTTTTATCTTGCGAACCATGTTCACAAATTATACTACCACTGATGACCATTTCGTAAGGCAGTGGCATCTGAGGTAGTGGAATCACTGTTCACCAGTAATATGCATTCAGAAAAATATTCACGGATGCATAAATACAAATCAAATTGACAGTGAGAATCATGAGGCGATAACTCCTATCATACTCATGTTTCTACCGTGCTATTATAGGACAAGTCTCTGTCTTTATCCGTGAAACAGAAGTGAATGTACATGTTCCTTATTGAAGACAGTTCTTAAAAATTTAACCTAGCCACTTCACATTTAAGTTACACTTGAAAGCTGCTCAATTATGACTTAGGGATATGCTAAAGAGGCCTTCTTTTAGATGGGCTTATACGTAACTGCACCAGCTTTTTGATGGGCTTGTACAAAAATATCATAGTTTCCTCCTCATAGTATTGCATATAAAACCAAAACCGGCTCGTCGTTTATTGTTTTGTATCCCACTAATTTAACAGGCATCAGACACCGGAGTCCGGCCAACACCATTGTTGTTCCTTAGTCTGCTCTGTCCCTGATCTCTCATCAACCTCGAATGTAGTTTTTATCTAGGGGTTTTCATGAAAATATAATGCATTTATAGAGTTTTACAATTCTAAGAACACACACTGTTGTTAGTGCATATTTTTATTCTGAATTTTTGCGTAAGCAACAGAAATTTAGGTTAATTTTCACACTGAAAATGTTTTGAGCATTATTGGGAATTTACCATTTGATATGTTGTGTAGTTTCTAAGAATTTAGTGGGCATGTTTTGTTTTTTCCTATTTGATTGAAGGTGGTGATATGGGTTCTTGGATTTTGTGTTTTAACACCAGCAGCTGTTCAATTAAACAATACCCAGTTTCTCCTTTCAGAGTTGTTCGGGCTCCAGATAGTTTCAATCTTCCATCTTGTTATTTCCGGGCAGGTGTGTTAATGCTTCTCATGCTCGAAATGTGTTTGATAAAAGTTGTGAATGATCTCAGTTTAGTTCTTTTCGATGTTATATGAGTTTGTAAGTTACATTTTGAGTATTCATTGTGGTCACACAGGGTCGACTTTTAAAGGAATAAAGTGTTCGATGAAGTCTTATAGGCTATCGGAACTTTCTCCTGTTGAGGTTGATGGGCTGAAGGCTCGACCTCGCATCGACTTCACCTCCATTTTTGGAGTGGTTGGCATTTATCTTACTTGGATGTTATTGCATTTATTGTTACGTTTGTGATTGTATATGATGTAGTTAACTAGTTGTGATGCTCGGGTTCAATCAGGTTCAACCTATTGTTGATGACGTTCGCAATAAAGGTGATGTTGCAGTTAAAGAGTAGGTGGTTTGGTGTGAAGTTTATGTTATCTATTATACTTTTAATTGCGTGAGCATTACCGGATTATGGATTCGGTGATGAGGTAAGGGCTGATATTCGTTATATCTTTTTTTCCGTAGGTATACTACAAAGTTTGACAAAGTTGAACTGGAAAATATAGTTGAAAATGTGTCAGAACTACATGATCCAGTGGTAAAGAACAATTTGCTCTTGTAAACTTTGATTTGATTTACTCTGGTTTGAGCTGATGCATGTTTACCTTTATTGTCGAGGAGCTCTTGTTCATTCCAGTTTTTTCATTTGACTTATAACAGCTTGATCCCGCTGTTAAAGAAGCATTTGATGTGGCATATGATAATATATATGCATTCCATTATGCTCAGAAATCAGTTGAGAAGAGTGTTGAGAACATGAAAGTAAGTAATTGTAGTGTTAGCTCGTTTCTTTTATGTTGTATTCTATCATATCTGGTGTTTAGACTTTTCTATTTGTAGGGTGTTAAATGCAAACGAGTAGCAAGATGTATTGGTTCGGTAGGTCTTTATGTTCCGGGAGGAACTGCAGTTTTGCCTTCAACCGCTTTGATGCTTTCCATTGTAAGTCGAGCAATTTCAATATAACAATCGCTTTGGGCCCCAATATTTTTTCACGAGGATGTTTAGATGACAACTGCATGCTCACATTTGGTTTATGTTGTTTACCAGCCTGCACAGATTGCTGGGTGTAAAACTGTAGTCCTTGCAACTCCTCCGAGTCAGGATGGTAGCATATGCAAGGTATTTTCTATATTATGGTGAATGATCTCTTATCAGATTGCACATTGAGAATGGCGTATGGTAATAGATTTTTTTTTTTGTAGGAAGTACTCTATTGTGCCAAAAAAGCTGGGGTTACCCAGATCCTTAAAGCTGGAGGAGCTCAGGTTCGTAAGCATTTGATATGTTCCCATATGTCTGCGTACATTAGAATTCTGATGTTACACGTGAACTCTACTTTCTTGCTTTTCTTTTTTTGAAAATGGAACTTGGATTCTTTTTCTTTGTAGGCAATATCTGCTATGGCTTGGGGTACTGAATCCTGCCCAAAGGTATTAGTTTGCCCTACTACTATATCTGTTACTGGCATCTCATGTAGATGACTAAGAAATGTGTTCTGTTTATAGTTCTCAATGCACCAAAACTCATACCACATTATCTGATATGCTAAGTTTATGCATTATTTCCTTGTACTGCTTATCTATGCTCCTCTATCCCTATTCCACCTCCTTTTTCGCATTAGTGTGTAATATATTTTAAATCTAGAGTGAAAAGTTGCATTTGATAAGTTTGTTTTAGATTATTGTACTACTTTTTAAGATTTTGATGAACTGTCAGATTGTTGCATTTGATATGCTGGGGAAGATATATTCAGGGCCTGCTTAACTGCTTATCATTATTAAAGCTGTATACTGTTGAAACTCATAAAAGGTTAGAAATATTGATAACCGCCATCTTGCTAGTGCTGGATCTACTAACCATTATTTAAAGAGATTGTTTCCAATATTTAAGTATATATAGAACTCCTAGACATTATCACAAACTAAGCTAAAAGACCATAAAAGAAGCTAAGAGACCTTTGCTAAGAAAAGGCATCGGCACAATGCATGTGAAAAGTTAGAGATTTGGCTGTCTGCTTGAAATAAATGAAAAATGAGCAGCTGTTATTACCTCTTGTCTAGCTTGCTTTGTGCTTTCTTTTGTCAAAAAAAGAATATGTAGGAGGCAAAATAATTTTATTGATGAGCAATAAACACAAGTTATAAATAATAAAGTTTTCTTGCTTTGTGATGTAATTTATCCACATCCTATGTTATTTAATTTTGTATCATGTCATAATTGTAGGTTGAGAAGATTTTCGGGCCTGGAAATCAGTATGTTACAGCTGCCAAGATGATTCTACAAGTATGAACATTGTTCCTTGTGTGTTCATGTTAGGGTTAAAAAGTAACAAACAACCAAAAGATATATATCTAAATAACTCCATTCCTTTCTTCACAGAACAGTGAAGCCATGATCTCCATTGACATGCCTGCTGGCCCCTCAGAGGTTTTGGTCATCGCGGATAAACATGCTAATCCTGTTCACATAGCTGCAGATTTACTTTCCCAGGTATTTACTAATTTGAAATGCTTCTTTATTATTACATTACATGATGAGAGATTGTTGGTTTAATGCAGGGTCTTGGTAAATTTACCGACCGATTTTATTGTTAAGAGATCTACGTGGATGTTCTGTTATCTAGTAACAGGGTAAAAAATATTGGTTGAGTTTGAGGTTTGGTTAGAAACTGGCAGTGAAGAAAAGAAAATTAACGTAGGTAGAAACAGTGGGCAGGGATATGCTGTAAAATGTTAAGCAAGAATTGTGAATATCATAAAAGATGCATCTGCAGGAATCATAAAAAACTCTAAGCTTTGCATTTGATACCTGTGTCCCTTATTTTGGAAATTTCAGGCAGAGCATGGTCCAGATAGTCAAGTTGTTCTTGTGATATCTGGGGAGGGTGTTGATTTGAAAGCTATAGAGGACGAAATCAGCAAGCAATGCAATGCCCTTCCAAGGGGACAGTTTGCTCTAAAAGCCCTCAGTCATAGTTTTACTGTGTTGGCTCGTGATATGGTCGAGGTTAGTGAATTTGCCTTAGTTTGTTCCCGTGTTCTAAAACTCCCGATTTCTCCCCGAAAACACATAAGAATTGATTTTCGGACCAAGTTTTAAAATTTGTTCTCGGTGGTTCAGTTTTTCACTCGGTCAAAGTTGGTCAAATTTTATTTTTATTTCTTACACGTGCTTTGAAACTGTTCTATAATTTGCGTTTTTGTTTTAACTTACAAAGTTGAGTATCTTATTTTACTAAAATATAGTTATCTGCGTTTCATGTGAATTATATTATGAATATATGTATATATAATTTTTATTTAATACAAAACAAGTTTTGCCAATTTCTCCCGAGTTCCCAGAACTCCTTATTTTCGCCTCACCGAGTTCTTCCCAATCCCAAGTTTTAGAACCTTGGTTTGTTCTTTTTCCTCCTCGAGGGCCAAGCATTCCCATTGAGTTCTGAAACTAAATGTTAGTGTTGGTTTTTTAGGCAATTTCCTTTTCAAACGTATACGCACCTGAGCATCTGATCATCAATGTGAAAGATGCAGAGAAGTGGGAAGGTCTTGTTGAGAATGCAGGTAAAAGTTGTAATTTAATTTATTAATCCCCTCTCATTAAAACAGTAGTACCTTGAAATATTATCGTTAATTTCGTCGAGCAGGTTCTGTGTTTCTTGGTCAGTGGACACCGGAGAGCGTAGGAGATTATGCTAGCGGAACAAACCACGTGCTTCCGACATATGGATACGCGCGAATGTATAGCGGAGTGTCCTTGGATTCGTTTCAGAAGTTCATGACTGTCCAATCTCTGACTGAGGAAGGACTGAAAAGCCTCGGCCCATATGTGGCGACGATGGCAGAGGTGGAAGGCCTCGACGCACACAAGAGAGCCGTAACCCTCAGGCTCCAAGATATTGAAGCAAGACAGGCTGCAAAAACAAGCTGAGATGAGATTTAGCCGTCCGTCTTCATTCCAGATACAAGTGTGCTCAGAATTTTGTGACTGACATTTTAGCAGCTGTGATCTTTTTTCCAAGTTCATAAACGCCAGCAATTGTGCAAATTGACAGATTGTATTAATAATAGCTTGAGTTTTGTCAATGGGTGTCCAACATTTCTTTGGAGCCATGGAAATAGAAGGCACTAATAGGGTGAAAAGGGTTTTTCTAGGGACTAATCAAATAATTCGAGAATTTTTAGAACATTGTTTTTTTATCACAGTACTAGAACTGTATTATATACTATGGACACTCCTAAATGCTATCTGTTTTGAGCGAAGCCCCATGACGCACGTGGAAAATCTCATCATCCTATAAAAAAATCTCATAATTCGATCTTCAGTTAGGTGTTATTTTAAACCATATCAAATAATTTCTGTATGCATAAAATATCAGTAAATACTCAGTTTAGCCAGAGAAAAATATAAAGTTTTGTCAATATTACACATCAAATTTACAGTGGCTCCCACAAAATTTACATGTATCACTACCAGTACTGTGTTATAGATTAACTCTCTTTACATTTCAACACCATTCCATTCACAACCAAAGGTTAATGTAAAGTAATCTAATAAGCATGAGGTCGTTGGTTCCAATTTGCACACGTACAGTTATTGATGAGTTTCATCGAGGGTCAATGGTGGGAACGACGCCACTGACCAGATCACTTCCGGATATGTTTGACGATACGTATTGGTCCCGGGATACATAGTTCGACGACGTTGACACTGATGTTGACTTGCCGCCACCGGAGTACTTGGTGGAAGTGGAACTGGATTCAGAATACATGTCCGTCTCCGGCAGCATTTTCAGTATGTTTTCCAGCTCTCTAACAACTTCCAGCATTGACGGCCGCTTCTCCGGCTTGTCATGGCAGCAGTCGAGAGCCAATGCTGCGAACCTATCGATGCATTCGGCCGGGTAAGCCCCCATTCTGCTGTCTACGAACGAAAACATCGTGCCCGACTGGTGCGCCATATTCACCTGATATCAGAATACTAATTATATGTAGTCATTGTTACCGTCTACGTCTGCAGTTATTGCTGATAAAAAAACTATGGTTCCTTTCTCGTGTAATATAGTTTTGGATACGTTTAACGTGTGGATGATTAATTACCTCACGAACAATGTTCTTTCCGTGTGATATTGGGTGCATACCCGTCAGGAGCTCAAGCAGTACGACGCCAAGGCTGTACACGTCACTTTTGTCCGTCAATTTATACGTCAAAAAGTATTCTGGATCGAGATATCCCTGCATCAATTAGAGCTCAGTAACAGAGTTATGGAAAAACTCGTATTGTACTATCCGAACTACGCTTTTTGCAAAACTATCTGTCAAGTGTCAACTACGCCTTTCTACTATCGGTTATAAATGAAGTGAAAAGACAAAAATACCCTTAATAGTACAAAAATTGCATGCTCACATCATAATCATCATTTTAAACATATAAATTTAAATCGTGAAGTTATATATTGTTTCTTTTTTTTTTTGCTTAAAACTTTTAAGTTTAGGGCAAACCCATCATTTAAAAAAATGGGTGGTCATGTGACCGTGTATTTCCATCTATTTTGACGGGTTTGGTTAGACGGTGCAAAAAAAGAATAGCTAACGGATAGTTTTTGCTAAAGTTGGATAATAAACCTCGAGCCTTTTGCAATCATCCCTAAAAATCATAACAATGTGAAGAGAAATGAAACTTACTGGCGTTCCTCTGACCATTGTGGAGACATAATTGGGGACATCTCCATGATCGTCAGGGACTGGTGCAAGGCGCGAGAGGCCAAAATCGGCAACTTTGACGGTGAACTTGGAGTCCAAAAGTATGTTGCTGGCTTTGATGTCCCGGTGGAATATAGGAGGTTGTGCTTCGGTATGGAGGTACAGAATGCCCTTAGCCGAACCCATTGCAATGCTCAGCCTCATACCGAAATTTAGGTTCCCTTTTGCTTTTGCTGCCATATCACAGTAACCATCACTTTTTAGAATCCATGGAAGAAAAGTAAGAATTTGAAGTCATTAAAAACACTAGCATTTCTTTTTAACATTAGCAAGAGGATTTGCATGTATAATTCTCGAGAAAATGTTCACACTAATAACTGGCTTAAAATTGGATTCTTATGCTGAATAAATGAACCACATTCAGTTATACATAGTTATATACTGTATGGGCTATAGAGCTAAAGATCATATAGAAATCAACTGGAAAAGAAATTAGGGTCAGTATCCACTTTTGCTAGAAGTGTCCGCGTACCACGTTTATTAAAAAAAAAGATTTACCCAAATTTTTGCACAATTTGTCAAACTCCATTAAAACATACAGAAAATGAATCACATGCATGTCATGTGACCTCCATTTTTTAAAACGGCATAATTTCCCCATAAATTTATTATTATTATAATTATTATTATCCAAAGGTATTTTCATCTTTTCAGTTCGTTTTTAACGGTAAAAGACAAGTGCACAGTAAAATTTTGAAATAAACGTAGTACACACATTCCTTGCAAAACTGTTTTTGCAACTATCTCAAGAAATTACATAATCACGAGCAGTCAAAAACTTGTTACCTTTGAGCCAGTCCCTCAGAGTACCGTTAGGCATGAACTCATATACCAGCATCTGCACATTCACAAAGAAGATGACAGATGATTCGTCAACACAACAGTTATAAAATTTTGAACATCATATTTTCAATGGATGATTGATAAATATTAGTGTGTGAGAATAATAATCAATGTATAATAGTTCACGTTCACCAGAACGGCATAGCAGCAAATACCTGCTCGCCTTCTTCGTCGCAGTATCCTACCAACGCCACAAGGTTGCGATGATGTAACCTTGACAACAATTCTATTTCTGTCAAAAACTCCTTCGTCCCCTGCAACGATCCTTCTTCTGCGCGCTTTATGGCCACGACTGAGCTATCTGATAAAGTCCCTCTATAAACCTTCCCGTAGCCTCCTTGGCCGACTTGGGCCGAGACATCAAAATTGTTAGTAGCCATTGCCATCTCTTTGAAGGTGAAGCTCTTCACACCATCGATTTTCATAGAGATCTTTGAGGCTGAAACGCATTATACAAGACATCACATGTTTAACGTGCAAATTTCAAAATTGCAAAATTAAAATCAACCCGGGATTTTATATAATTGAACTTACATATATGTTTTCTTGATAGAGTATGCCGGGAATTGGCACGTCTAGTGATCAAAAGTGTGACTATTGCACTGGTAGCAACTGCAGAGGCAATAGACCCTAATATAATGGCTGCCAAAATGCCCTTACTAATACCCGTTCCTTGAGTCTCAAAATCAACTACAATGAAAAAAACACAAAATCTAATAAGTCGAATCGACATAAAATAACAAGTGATAGTTGCAAAAACTGGCTGGGCAATAATATCTCACTTTTGCAAGGAGTGTATCAGTACTACATTTATTGCAAAAACTAACCTGCCTGTTTTTGCACCATTAAAAATGAATTGCAAAAAACGAAAATACCCTTCAAATTAAAAAGTATATCTAAGAAAACGAATTAATTAAAAATATATATATGTATTTAACATTAGAGAATTACATGTAAAAATTTAAAAATATAGATTCTAGGGGCAATTATGCCATTTTTAAAAAAAATTGGAGGACTCATGACCTCCATGTGACCCGTTTTCCGTCTGTTTTGATAGAGTTTGACAATTTGTGCAAAAATCTGGGTTGTTCTTGTTCACAATAAATGCGGTACACAGACACACCCTGCAAAAGTGGGATATATACCGCGAGTTTTTGCAATTATCCCAAATAACAATGACAATAAAGTAAAAGTAAAACAAATAATATGCCTAGTTCTACAAGGAAATTCACAATTCACATATGTTGTCGGACAATGTACACTTACTGTCTGAATAAGGTCCGAGGAGAGTGAAGTTGAGAAGCTCATACGGTCCGAACAAGTCAGTACCACGAAATTGCCATGACATGAATCTTTCTCTAATCCGATGAACCTCGCTCGTATTAAACGTGTTGGAGCTACTATTCCCTGACCGGGGAAAAAGCTTCAAGTACATCTTCAACCGAGGCCCTGCTTCCCACGAATAGGAACCAATGGATAGTTGATAAATCTCCAAGTCTAGAGCATTGGTCAGGTAAGTTTCAAATTGATACAGATATGGAGGAAAGTAAGAGAAACTAGGGCTCTTGAGGCGGTATCCGATTCTAAGAGGCGATGCACAAAAGCATTGTACTGGGGATGCAGGGACGTATTCAAAGAAATTATCAGTTGGACATGCTTGAATAGGACAGGTTGAGTTTGTTAAGGTTTCGCGATATGCATCTCCTCCACCTTCAGACCCACAAAATTGATGAATGTTCGGTATATTGGCATTGTTGCAGATGGGATTGCCTGAAAACCTAAACATAAACTGCTGAAATGATAAATAATTGGAGAGCAAAAACCCAAATGGAAAACATAACTTGGCTAGTAAGCTTCTCAGTTCATTTCGTAGGGGTAAGAAATATACCTGAGGGTCACATTTACCGGGGGCTTCAAATCTCCCGAAACGGCTGAGAGTGAGTTGTTCCTTAGATCACTGCATTGTAAAGTGCATCGGAAGACAAATCAGTTAGAGGGCAATAATTTTGTGCCAAAACAAACATTTATTGTAAATTATCGCCATTAAATAATAGTAGTCGCTCCAAGAAGCATATGAAGAAAATTCTAAAGGGCGTAAATGCCTTTCTGCCTTTAGATCTTACATTGTAAGCCGAGCACTCGCATCAAAAGAGATGTTTTGCCATATGTCAGCAGGGAAAGAACCATTAAACATATTGTTCTCTAGCAACCTGTTACAACCAATGATACCAATCAGCTTTGCTCAATCAACGTGCTCATAAGATTTACGTAAACAGACAACTCACAGTGTCTGAAGTAACGGAAGGTATGAGAAACTTCCAGGGATGGATCCATTGAGAAGATTATCTGACAGAACACTGTAAGCCAGAAAAAGAATTTCTTAATGGGAAAATTGTTCATCACAAAATGGCAAAATGTAATTCATATGCATAACGAAACGGAAATGAACTCTCGTGGAAGTGATTCTTGATCATTCCAAGCAAACAAAAGTGTGAAAGCCGAGGGTTTGGGAAACATTTACATACATGGTTGTAATATTATCAGATAACTTATTTGACGGTATGGGGCCAGTGAGATGATTCCAGCTAAGATCTCTGCAACAGGAGACCACTTACAAGTCAGATACAATTCACATTCCGAAGCTGTTCTAGGATTGGAGAGACTGCAATAGTGTTAATTGAAAATTGGAAACCTCAAAAGAATTTAAATTATGCAAGAACTTACAGATAGCTAAGGTTCGGAATCCTGCTAAAATCAGGAACTCCTCCCTGCAGGCTGCAATTTCTGAGACTTCTGTGGAGTCGAAGAGAATAAATAGCTTCAGCATTATTTTAGGAGCAGTTCATTACAAAGTCCCATGCATATTGAATCACAGCTAACATATATATACTGTTATATGACTTACTACACTTGGCAGTAACATAAATACTTACAGTTTTACTAATCTGGAAAAGTTTCCATAAGTGGATGGAATTTCAGCCCCGTTGAAGTTGTTGTTATCAAGTTGACTGCAGTACGAAAAATCAGTAAACATTAAAAAATATGATGCATGGCCGAGAAATGGACATTATTCAGGAAGTAGTTCAAGTGCTAGCTAGTGGACTCTATTGCATATTACATGTTTCGTTTCCTGAAGATGATATTTAAAATGTTAATAATTAGTTTCAACAATGAAACATTACCGAGATTTCCGTCTATTATGTTCATGCCAACTCTATGGAATTCAACGAGATAACAGATTTGTCACATTGCATACTTTTCAAGTTTCATACAAGGTCTTTTTTTATCAGCAACAACCGCAGGTGTGGGGATTGGAGCTTGTATTTATCAATTGCAGTATGCTGTTAGACACCTATTATGGCCCCAAATAAAAATAAGGAATAAAGAAGTCCTTACTAGCCTCGTTGAATAAACTAAACCAAGCCAATACACATCAGAAACCAAAGTAACCTATTTATAAGAAAGAAAACATACAGCACAAACAAGCTAGAAAGTGTAAAGAAGACAAAATGCATACATTATGCGCAATTCCGGTAAGCTTGAGAATTCTGGTGGAAGAGATCCAGATAAGTTATTGCTGTCCAAGAGCCTACACATATTTCCAACACAACACGCCTTAGTAACAAATCAACGAGCTTCAATATGAAATATTGAAGTAGTGGAGAGAGCGAGAGAGGCTCACAAGTGCAGGAGAGTGGGCAAACTAGCAAGCTCAGCTGGAATTTGACCACTAATTGAGTTGTTGTTCAAGTGGCTGCAAAATTCACGTATAAGTAGATAGATTTGCATAAGAGAAAGCAAAACTCGTAGCGAGCTCGAAGGTTCACTTACATGTGTCTTATTGCTTTTAAGTTACCAAATGATTTTGGCAAGGGACCTGAAATATAGTTCTGGTCCACCTGAAGTCTAGTTAGATTCGTAAGGTAGCCCAGTTCATCAGGTAAAGCGCCTGTTAAGTTATTTCCATTTAACAGCCTGTGTATGGAAAGCATTACAAATCATCAATAAAATCCAATAACCATAATGAAAAACTTTTTGCTAATATGTGCCATACAGAAAATGCTAAATCTTCATTAAAATCCGCATGAAAGTTTCATTGCTTCAGTGAACTTCAGTTGTTGTGTTCGTCTGTTCGGACTAATTTTTTTCTCAGATAAACAATCAATGATACCAGATTTCATAGAGAACTTCCGAGATATAATACATCACATGCAATCTTTATACTGAAAGGGTAGACCAGTTATAAAAAGAAATATAGCTTTAGTTTTACTTACAGAAGTCTCAAGTTCTTGATATTTCCGATTTCTCTTGGTATAGTGCCGGTTAAATCATTCCACATGAAATCTCTTGCAGAAGAAAGAATAAAGGTAAAAACCAAAACAAAAAATCATTATCATCATCATATAAAGGATAATGTGATAAATCGTAAGAAACAAATACAAATCTTCTGTGAACGAGAGAATTTATTAAATATAACTCACAATATCTGAAGATGAGAAAGTTGTCCCACCTCAGGTGATAAGGTTCCAGAGAGATTCATATTCAGTAACTGGCTGCAACAAAAGTAAGGATTTTGATGACACAATTAAAATTCCTAGGTATGTGACCGTCCATAAATAAGCTGTCCCGACTGGGTTGGTCGTAGTAGCTACCTTAATATGTAATTATGACTGAAATACTTCACAGTGATGTTGTAAATAATAAAAAAGAAAAATGTCAATTCAAGATAACATATCGCAAAGCTTTTGTGAAGTGTTGGAACATAGATTGTTTATACTACAATTAACCAACAGCTATCATCTTCACAAAAAAAAGGAAAGAACAAAGCATAAAGGCCAAGAGTGACACGAAAAGAACATACAGTGCCCAAACATGCCGATACCCATCAGTTCCAATCGTATCAAGACATAAAATGCCAGTCCAATTTGCCGTGCAAGGGTCCCCCTTATTCCAATTTCTGAGATGCTTCCTCTTATCAACCAAATTGCTTCTGACTGCTTCAAGGGCTTTGACTGCAGATGAGCACAACCCAAGTTGTAACAGATTATGAAAAGAAATGGAAATATGCATGCAAACAAAGAAGCAGCTAATACTGTACGAGAAATCAAACAAGGAAATAGACATACATGAATTGAAACCACCAAGTAATTTAATTAAGTGCATAAAAGATCCATGAACAGAAACGAGTAATCATCATTAGTGCATAAAAGGAAATCGACATACATGAATATAAATGAGTGATCCTCATAAGTGCATAATAGGAAGTTGGCAAAAACGAATAGAAACCAGTAATCCTCATTAGTGCACAATAGGAAATTGACATACATGAAAATAGAAACCAGTGATGTTCACAATAAACATAAAGTGCCATGCATAAACACCAAATTCAATAAGTTGCTAGAAATTCACCTTCAGAAGGAAGTGTGACTTGTGCTTTGGCCAAGGGGAGAGGACATGGAAACAGGGATAGCATCAGAAGACATCCCAAAACTATCAGCCTCAACATGCTGAAATGATAACCCTAGAAAATGTGAAGATGAACAAAAAAGGAGTAACAGTGTAGCTCCCAATCCCCAAAGAACCAGTCTTCCCAAATTAGAAAGTTTCTGTGAAAACAATTAGAACAACTGAACCTGCAGAAACACAACAAGAGTCAACTCCAACACATTTAGCTTCTCATCTACTTCTGGAATTAGAATTCCCAATCATCAATAATAGAAAGATAAAAAAATTTAAATAAATCCACTAACCCTTTACTTCATTAGAGCTAACAAGCATATTGGTGAAGTGTCAAAACATTTTCTAAGCTCAGCTTTCTGGGAAACCAAACAGAGGACCACAGCAAAACCCCAAAGTTGTAATCCCCCGAAAGTAATCACCTTTAAATGAAAAAAAGCAAACCCAAAAGAAGACCAAACTTAGCAGAGACCAGCAAACTCAAGTGGGCAAAAATCAATGATCAGAGAAGCAATCAGTGAGGTTGTGAATCGTGAGAGAGACGAAGACAGGCATGGAAGGAGGAGGTGGAGGTGACAGATACGAAAATGAAAACCCAATAATCAAATAATTAAAAAAAAGTAGACTTTTGAATTGGGTTTGGGTCGGAAGAGGAGGAGGAGGCGTTGTCGTCACTTGCTATTGTTTATGAGTAATGTAACAATTCCTCCATTGTCATTTTCTTCGTTACCTATCAACAATCTTCTTCGTCTACAGAACAAAATAGACCCAGCAAATGGAGCTTTCTGATTCAACGCTTGGATTTGGAGGCAAGCATCTGTGTTACTTGTTCTTCTTCATCGACTTGAGAATTTACTGCTGCTGTTTACGTGTTATTCTCCAGGTTGACTTTTGCTCTACCTGCCCCCACCAACATTGCCAGAAGAACCCACCCAGCTTTTCTTTTTTATTTCCTCAATTTTTAATAGGGATAATTCCATTTAGTATATATATATATATATATATATATATATATTACTTTTACCACTCACCTAAAAATTCAAAATTCATGTTTTTTTAAATAAGTCGGCGTTTTCTTTCTTGATCAGATTTTCCGACAGAAATTCGCCGATGAGAAAACAAATTTTCGAAAGCTTGGAAGATAATTGCCTGGTATATAGTGCAGTTAATTATAAAATATGTTTTAATTGAGTGTATCTATATAAAATTATCCACCTTCAAAAAAAAAGATAAAATATCCATTTTCTATATTTGCTTTAGTTTTTGTCAAAGCTCCTATTTCCTTTCCCTAATTATTTGATCCTTTATTGACTTCTAATTTGGGTTTTTTTCTTAAGACATTATTATAAAATCACTAGAGACATGTTGGTAACGGCCTTTAATTTCAACACTCACTTATCTCTCTTTCTAATCATGACATTGATTTTCATGTCACGCTAATTGCAGTTCCATTATTAACAAATCAATATTAAATACATCATGTACATATGTATTGATGAAAAAAATCATGTACACATGTATTGTAAATGAACTATTAAATTAACATGTACTACTAATAATAAACAAATTAAATTAATATTTTTTTTATCAAACTCAGTTTTAATTTTAAAAAGCTGAATTTTGTTAATTCTACAAGTATCTAATTTACACCATAAGAATATATAAATTGTTTCCGCTCTCTGGCATGACGTATCCGATCTTTTGTATTTGAAAAAATAATAAATACAAAAAATTATACAGACTAAACTTTATATTATATACTCCCAGATTTTTAATCAATTCAAATATCCTCCACGACACGTACTCGTATATAATTATATATCAGTTGATGTTCATAAATCTTATCATCTTTAATTGTGTGCGTGAATGTCAAGCGAAGCCGCAGGCAAAGTAGACTTATTATTTCTTGCCCTACATAGTCTCTTAGTCCTTTATTCATGCCATTGCCACCCACCATTGGGCTTGTGAACATGACACATCTTTTTTGACCCTGCCTTGCCTTCAATCAAACTGAACGTGCTTCCCATTTTGCAGGTCGGTCCACCAATTCTATATACCACCCACTAAAGATATTACAGAAATTTGTGAATCTTTCTAAAAAAAGATCTGGGAATATTCTATTCTATATCCAGCTTTTCCGGAGTTCATACATACCTAACCCTGCCCATACAGTCAATGCAAGTTCTATGTATTACAAGAACAAACTTTTACTTGGCAAATTCATTGGTTTCGAGGTTTAAACATACAGTTTGTGGACCGATTTCCCATATCGGTTAAGTTGGAATACGTGGTTTGTAGCAGAAACATTTGCGTGCCTTGCTGACGCGAGTGACAGCTAATACTTCGGGTGCCAGAACATACCTTTGATGCCGTCTGGGTCTGGCTCAAAACCTAGGTTCTGATAAAACTCGACAACTGCAGTAACAAACATAACAAAACAAGGTTGAGCATAAAATAAAAGGCGTCAAATGATCTGATCAGATATGGGAAATGAAATGTTTGCAGGTTTTTATCAGGATAAGGTTAGGATGTAGAAGGGTTCAAGGTAAAGTTGTAGAGAGAGAAGGAACTTGATTCCCAGACAAGCCCTCAGGATGCTATGTGCGTATTTGAGGATAGCACCCAATTTTTTCAATAAATGAAGATTATATAACTAATGCGCACTAGCCAGTCAAAGCTGAAAAGCAGATTTCTACGATGATCGAGTTAAGAAGCATTTTGTTCTGATGTTTGTTTTTACCTTGACTATCAGCAAAGAGTGATATGTGGCCAATATCCCTTTGAAGAAGAGTCCTTATGAGTTTTTCAACAAGGGCCTTACCTAGGCCTTGCCCCTGAATAATAATAAGATTATTAGAAAGTAGAAACCGATAATTTAGTTTGCATAAGCAACTGTATTTATAGAACACCTTGCAAGTTCCGAGTTGACACTTGTTGAAATTTGCCAGCACAATTAATTTGTTTCTAATGCACCAAACAAAACTAACCCAGTATCCCAAACTGCAGTCGGGTGTCAAAATATGTTGAGCGGTCAGGTAATTGAAACTTAAAACCAACCGAATCAAAGAAATTAAGTTCTCTATATCCATGGTCTATCAAAACAAAAGGTCCAGCAGCTTACTCTACAAATTTTCCTATCAAGTTCATCTGTTTTTAAGTACCAAGCAAAACTAACCAAATGTCATAAAATGCTCATACGTTCAAAAAAGATATGCTGAAAAGTAACCAGTAATGCAAATGCAATATAGAATCAATTCCTGTCAACAAAAGTTCTCACTGTCACTTGTTGGGTCTATCCTTGTTCTCCCTCTCCCACCCCCACCCCCTATAAAAATACAAAATAGGTAAGCAATTTACCACTACATTCACATACGGCTATGTGCAAACATTCAGACATAACTTAATGCCACATATCCATGTCCGTGCTCAATTGATTTAACCACCATATTTACCTGATAGGAAGGGTCAACAATGACATCCCAAATTGTAGCATTGAAGGCATGATCTGATGTAGCACGAGCCATGCCTATCAGCTTCTTTTGCTCATTACCCTCTGTGAAATAACTTCAAGTACACTAAGATGTTCATCATATACTTTCAGACACAGAATGAAACAGTGATAAATTAAGTGGACTAGTTATAATGAAATGGAAGGGTAGCACACAATTGACACAATACTAATTACCTTCTCCTGTTGATTTCTTGATGGAATGCAATGTGGCAACCATGTAGCTATTTTTCAAAGCAGTAGCTAGTTTAGACAGTGGCCTCCGAGGCCATCCCACCTGTCAAAAACACAATTTATCAGTTTATATGACGTGAAGTTTCACATGTAGCATAAATTATGAACACTTGCAACTTTCTTTGAGAAGCCAACTGTCAGAAGTGATTCTTCACCAATGCATGTTCATCAATTGCACTTTGAAGCTAACCAGATAGGTCAAATCAAGTATATAGATTATATATTAATCAGAGTAGGCAATCAAGTTCCAATTGTTGCATCCACTTGTGCAGAACTATAGTAAAAACAAAAAAAATCACCTTATCACACAAGACTTCAAGATCATAAACATCAATATCACCACCTGAAGAGAATATAATTTGTTCAGTTGTGCCATCTTCTTCAGTCTTTTCAACAAGAACAAATTCTGGAGGTAATGGTTCTTCCTCTTCCTCAACTGCGGGGGGTGGTTCTACAACCTGTGCAGTGTTATTTTTCAATATCCTGCAACATGAAGTTGAGGCTCCTTGGAATAAGCATTAACAAGGAATTAGATCTTGCAGGTAGTATGCCATGTAGAACCATTATTTATCATGGAGATATGAAAAAGGAAAACAGTTAGCAAATATAATGATTGCCTAGACTGGAACTCAAATTCAGTAGAAACATTTTCGTTAACATCGTAAGCTACACAACATTTACACTCATCAAATCTCAACTGAGGAACTTGCATGTCAACATGATGGTGAAACTTAAGTATTTTACTGCTCGGATGCATGAAACATCAAGGCACATTTTAGTGTAAGAAGTTCACAGGACCAGTTGTCAATCTACTTGAAAGTGTGGTCAATGGACCCATTGGTCTATATCCTAAACTAGTTCAGAGTACAAGGCAATCAACGAGAAACAACTATTCCTTCCCTCCTTAAAGTATCTACCCTTACAGGATCGTATAACATGAAAATCGTTCATTTAACCAAGCACTTTAGATGATTAAGAAATAGAATAAAGAAAAAACTAAATCCCCAAATGCTTAAGTTAAAAGAAATGTAGTCCTTAAATGATAGTTAGGTTTTGTAAGATCCCCTATCCATCCTAGGCAGAAGAACAAAAAATAGTTCTTCAGAGAGCAAATCCACACAATGAAAAAACTCAAAAGAAAATGTACCGTGTGTTTAGTGTGTATGCAAGGTTATCTTGTGTATGCTCATTATCAACTATATTATAGCAAATAATTCCAATTACCCAGATCTGATGGAATCCCACAGATTAGCCCTGAGTCGATCAACCTTTAGTGTTCTGGTCACTGCATGCACACAAAATATGAAGAGATAAGACTGCAATTTCACCCGATGATAACTCTATCTTCCATAATAAAATCCAAACTAAGATGAGATGCTCATAGGAAAGAAGCAACTAATGCATAGTCATAAAAACTAAGCAATAATTGTGTGTGTGTGCGCCATAAGAGAGAAGAGTCATATGCATACACACACATAGTTCATACCTCACCCTAAAGCTCTATGAACACCTGAAACCTATTGCTAGAACACATAAACCACAATGGAAAAAAAGCCTCAATTCTAAACCATTGCATACAAACAAAAATTAGGCATTTAGAATACATTTATAAGAATCAGATTCTTTTGAGTAGCAACTTCATGTTCAAGCAGTGGATCAGAAAGCACTCATTCCACTGTACAATTCAGAAATTTGGAGTCCAATATGCCACTTAAATCCAACTCCAAAACATGTGTACTACTTCAAGCATACAGAAATTAATAATCAGTAGCATAATATAAATAAACAATCTACCAAACAAATACAACAAGGTTCATTCTATTGAAAGCAAAATTCTCAACAAAGAAGGAACAAAGTATATACATACCACTTGGAAAAGAATGATTTAGTTTCTCAGCAGAAACTAGCTGAGTAGACGCATGACAATGGCAGCGAAACGAAACAAACGAGCACCTGCAGCGAAAAAAAAAACTCAAATCAGACCAAAACAAAAACAAAAACGACTCAGATTTGAACAAAATGGCTCCATATCCTCCATACAGTGAACCTCAAAACAATAAATTCTCAATCAGTGAAGCGATGATTCGAACCTCACTCACAAGTGAAGTTGAAGAAGAAACTGAAATCAGACGAGAAACGAAGAGCGAGCGAGCGAGAGAGAGAGAGAGAGAGAGAGAGAGAGAGG